>LOEQ01003779.1:64338-74703 GCA_001685075.1 Bramus lutescens
TCTGTGGAATCCTCTGCTTTTGAACAGGTCCCTTTGGCTGTCACGCCTTAGGCTGGTGATTCTGTATTATCAAGAAACCCTGAACAATGCATATTGTGATTCAAATCAGATTAACATACTTTAATTGTTATCTTTATTTCTGTGGCTTATTTCACTCTAATTAAAGTGAGTAAAATTTTCACTGGTAATTTAATTAACAAAGCAACTCTTCCTTGTTGGGCATCTCTTTCTTGCTTTCCTTCACAAATCTAAACAAAACCTGGTGCCCAAGGATCAGTCACATAATGTGTCTGTCTGACCGTGGAAAACCCTTCACTTCCTCAGAAATGTCTTTAGATGATGGCAGCCCCAACAACCATCTCTAAAAGACTTGCAACAACCATCTCTAAAAGACTTGTTTCTTTTTCAGTCCCTGAATGATTTGGACTTCTGCACCTTACATTTGTCAGACCCAATTCTTTATCTGTGCCCCCAACATAATATACCAAATTAGTAGTCACATCAATTAAACCCGTGAGGTGGGGGGAATTAAAAGCCCCATTGCACTGATTGAGTTAATTGCTTAGTTTACATAAGATGTTTGCTATAGTTTTTATAGAAACCTAAATTCTAAAATAACTAAAAGGTCCAAATGGATTTATAACTCCAGGAGTTATTTCTTCCAATATATGTACCTGGAATCTGGCTTTCCCCAGTTGTCTCAAAGGGCATAGTTGACCCATGTATATTGGTCCTAAACTTCTCCCTGAATTACTACATCTCAGAAGCAAGTTCACACTTCTTCTAGGACTGAACCAGAACACATCTGGGTCCTCATTTAATTCCAAGATTACCCATTTTCTAAACTATTCATTTCGGGTTTTTTTTAATTTTTTATTTTTTTTAGACAGATTTTCATGTAGCCCAGGTTGGCCTCAAACTCATTATGGTCAAAATGACCTGGAGCTACTGATCATCCTGCCTCCATCTCCCAAGTGCTAAGATTACAAAGTTGCTCCATCACACACTGTTACGTAAGGCTGGGGATCAAATCCAGGGTTCCATGCAAACTGAGCTAGTGCTCTCTGAACTTAGTCCCAGTCCCTGCCTCTCTGAATGTTTTCATAATAATTTTTTTAAAATGCTTGTGTAGTTAAATGATTCTTATATGATGAGTGTTTCTTAATGTCAGGATACCCTGGTGACCAGACTTAGTCATGTAAAAAGACTGCTAGTGTGGCTAACGTACAACTTCTATGTTTGCTCTGGATGAACAGAACCCCCAAGAATACCCCTTTAAAGGCTGACCATGTTCAGCTAGAAAGGAAATGAGTTAGGAGTACTTTATGTTTTTTTAATTCCGAATATACTTTGGTTCTTTTCATTTCTGAAGGATAATGATGGGCCCTAGTTTTTTTTTCCCCATCACTTTAGTGACTAGGATGTTCAGAGGATACATGGATGTCTATAAATTACTCACCTCTGGCATACCAATCACCCAAAACTGTTGCTTTGAAATAGCTAAATTGTGAAAGTTTGGTTTGACTCACACTCAGCAACCATGCAGATTATGTGACACTGTAGTAAACTCATCCCAGCAATGAGTTCAATTAGCTCCTATGTGCCTTTGCTTTCTCCCAAGCCGATGTTGATGTTGGCCTTGTCATTTACAGTGAACAAGAGGACATCAACAAAGGAGATACCAGCAGAGACTGGAAAATCTTTCCCTCTTGCTGATCTTACTATCCTCTTGTCAGGGGAATGAGCTCAAGCTAGTTTGATAGATGATAAACACATGGCTGGGTTCTCGCCATTGCCTCCGCTGACACCCAGTCAAGCCCTGAAAGCAGAGCTGCCAGGGAGACTGACTGCTGACTATGGACACATGACTAAGGCCAAAAGAACAATTGCTCAGCTAAGCACTTTCCAAATCGCTGACACATACAGTTGTCAAAGAAGGAAGTAGCTGTTCTTTTACATTGTGAGTATTGTATGGGTCGGGTCCCTGGAAAAGATTAGCCCATGTGAGAAGCAATAAGAACTGCTGTTCACAGAGGGATACAGGCAAAGATGAGCACCTCATTATAAAGTTCATAATTAAACTCTGTCTACAGAGGAAGAAACCATGAAATAATGATTGAGCGCCTCTTAAATGAGCACAACAAGTAGGCGAACTCTCACAACCCAACTTGAAAACGCTAGATGGCAAAAGTAATGTGGGAACCAGGGCTGACACTAAGACAGACCGACAGATCGTTGGAAATGAACACAGAAGTCCAGAACTCCACCTCTACGCTTCTGTCAATTGATTTTTAGCAGTCAGAAAAATTCACTGGAGAAGTTTTGTTGTTGTTGTTATTCAATAAATGAGACCATTACAATCACATATTTATATGGACAAACAAAAATAATTATGACCTAGGATCCTTATCCCATACCATCTCATGAAAAAAAATCAATTCAAGTGTGTCAGAGATCCAAATATGAGAGCTGAAGCAATAATTATAGTGACAACACAAAATATAATATTATTGACACTGATATAGGCAAGGATTTCTTAAATATGTTCCTAAATTGGCGATTAGTTAGGGAAAAATTGACAACTCAAGCTTTATCAAAATTAAAATTTTCTCCTTTCCAAAATACATTATTAATATTAAAAGATAGACTACAAATTGAAAACACTTTAAAATATATATTTATATCAAATATATTAAGAACTTCATAATCAATTTAACAAAACAGCCCAAGTCAAAAATGAGAAATAAGTTATAAGGACCATTCTACAGAGATGATAGGCAAGTAACCAATAAACGTGGGGTTGAGGGAATGTCCGTGGTAGACTGAAGAGATGGTAAGGTGTTTGCACTGCAAATGTAAGGGCCCAAGTTCCATTCCCCCAAAACTCTAACTTGAAAAATAAAAAAAATTAAAATTAAAAGGTATGTTGACAAATGTGCTGGAAAGATGGTTCAGTGATTAAGAGCCCTTGTAGAGAGTGCAATCCTGTTCCCAGCACTGACATTTGCCAGCTCATATAATGGCCTGTGAGTTAAGTTCCCGGGGATCCAATGCCTTCCTCTGGCCTCTACAGGCACCATACACAGAACCATATATACCAAACAGAGAAATAGAAACAAATTGTTTTTAAAAAAGAAAAGAAAAGGTCTGTGGCAAGATCAATACTCCTTCATGAACAATATCAATATCCCTTGACTAGAGCAATAAGATAAGAGAGAAATGAAGAGAGACAAATAAGAAAGGAAGAAGCTAAAGTATCCTTGTTTGCAGATGACCAGCTCCTGTACTTAAGGGACCTAAGTGACTTCAGCAGAAAACTTACAGAAGTGATAAACACTTTCAGCAAAAAAAAAGCAGAATATAAAATTAACAAACAAAATCCAGCAGCTACTGAATAAACCAATAAGGAACTTGTCAAGAAAAAGAATTCTATTTATAATGGCTTAAACAAACAAAAATATATACATGAAAAAAACTTAAGCAAGGGGGCAAAGATCCTCTATAATAAAAAGTTTAAGATACTGAAGAAAGGCATTGTAGAAAACATTACAAGATGAAAATGCTTCCCTTGTTCATGATTTGGCAGACTAAGTGATGTAAAGATGACTGTATGGCTGAGAGCAATCTACAGATTCAATGCAATACCCAGCAAAATCCCAACAACATTCACAGAACCCGAAAGTAACCTTACAATTAATGGAAAACACACAATACTGCAGAAAGTCAAAACACCAAGTAGAAAGCAATGAGGAACCATCAGAGTACCTGATATCAGACTATACTACAGAGTCATAATAATAAAAACAACATATTAGCAAAGAAACGCATAGAGGAAGTATGGTTAGAATGGTCAGTGACGAATGACTTTGGCTGTAGCAATTCTGTGTAAAATGAAAACGATGATGGAGAATAGACAGCAGGTGAACATATAACATGGGCTGTAGCAGCCTGTGTGTGAGGAGACCAATGATGGGTGCCTGGCGGCTGATATAGGCTACAAGCATACCTGTAAAGTGGTCCTCCACCCCACCCCTTCTTGTCTTTGCCATCTGCCTTGGTGGCCAGCTCTAGGTTCACATCAGGAACACTGGGTGGTCCTGCTGCAGGACATGGTTCAGCTTTGCTGACTTGGTCCAGGTTTTTTTTTAAAGACCCTGTTAAAATAGAGTATTATTATTCCATTTCAATACCTTTCCTAGAAATCTGAGGAAATCAGATGTGTTCCTGGTTAGATTTTATATTGAGGGTGAGAAATTTAAGTGTTTTATTACTTTACAATGGACAAGAAGATTGCAACTGAGTTTTGGTTTGCTACATCCATAAAAACATTGTTGTGACAAATTAAATCTAGCAAGGAGAAATAGAAATATTTCCATTTAAGTGATTGTGGGGCTTAAAGCCACACCAATGGGTCAGCAAAACCATCTATCTGCCCCAAACAAGCCATACCTGAGCTGCTCCCAGACAAGTGAACATTGGATTCTGTTTTAACAATTTCCACAGAAGAGGATACAGGAGTTGCTGCCCCTTAAGACATGTACTGCGTCTGTGAAATCCATTTTATATAGTAATGTGATAGAAATAATGGGAACGTTATTGTCTGCTTTTTACCAGATCCAAGAAATTTTATTCTGAAATAGAAAAGACAAAGTGGAAGACAAAATTCACACACTGCCAGGCATCCCTGACTAATGGATGGCGCCATCTGTTTCATAAGGATAAGCAAGCCCAGCCTAGAAGTTCAGCTTCTGCGTTTTAATTTGGGGGAATTTTAACAATAACAAAGGTGCTAAAACGTAAGGAAGCTAAAGCCAAGAACTGTTTCCCCTGGAATCCTCTATCCTTTCCCCCAGATGCCACATTGAATGTACTGTGACTTAGCTAGTGGGAGACAGCCTCAGAAAGGTAAGGTGTTCACAGAGCATTTTTCATTATTATTCTGAGACAGAGAACATCGCTCAGCAAAATGAAAAGACCAGCTTCATGTGTGGTTTAAAATGAGAAAGACCAAGCTAATACATATTTACAAATATATGTACATATATACACATAGAGACGTGTGTGTGTGTGTGTGTGTGTGTGTGTGTGTGTGAAATATAAATAAGGTTCTGGGTATATTATAATTTAAGAAAATCAAAATTTCTCTAAAATAATTTTAATCACTCAAATTCCCATCATCCTGAGAAACCAAATCTCATTGTTCCTTTTTTCTAATTGAACATGATCATTAGCTTAAACTGTCTTCCTGTCAGTGGGTAATGGGCACAAACTGACTTTACAAACAGAACTCACTTAATAAAAATGAATATTTCTCTCCACTTTAGTTTGTAATTTTAAAAAAATCCTTTAAAGTAAAATTGAAAGAGTGGGGGTAGAAATAAAGCTGGCTTGGATTCCCTCAGGCAGTGGGAGATAAATGTTAGTCTTTGAATATCTAAGGAGTTCAACTGAAGGCTCCCAAGCTGCCCAGCTTAGCCCCAACCCAGGCCTTGAGATTCCAAAAGAATGGTTCTCTTGGTTCTTGGTGCCACCCCCTCCTCCTTGCCTTCCCTCCCACCTTTGCCTAGAAACAAAGGAACTAAATGTATGAAACAGGCAAAACCGAGATCAGAGCTAAATATTTATGCTTCATTTCCTCCATATTTGCCACCCCACTTGAAAGATATTAGCATAAATATTGTTTATTTTACTCCTGAGCATGCCGGGAATGGGATACGCCAGCTTGTCTACAATCCCAATGTATCTGGGACACCAAGGAGAACTGAACGAGCCTTTGAGGAGATGCCATTGTCTGTTGTTTCCTAGCACTCTAAAGCAGAAAGCAACCCAGACCAAAGAACCCAGAGGAAATTTTCTTTGAAGACAAAGTGGGGGCAATGTGGGAATGTGGTTTTAAAGGGGAAAGAGGTCACTGACCGCAATTCACTCATAATCAAGAGCAGAGAGAACAAATTGCTGCACCCTCGTGTAAACTGTGCGGGCCTTTATCATCTGCAGGTGACCTGGGGAGAGGGTACGTGGACATGACCATCTTGAGGTTCTACATTATGTCTTGATGTAGGACTGTATCTCTCTGACCGTACCAGATCTGCTCTGCTATATGAAGCTAAGCAGAGTTGGGCTTCCCTTGGAAAGAAGAAGCAAAACTCTGTGGATAGTCTTAGGGTGTACAAAAAAAAATTGCAGAGTTCTGAGAAAATTGCTGGGAAAAAAAAAGCTAGCTTGGATATCCCTGGTCAACTTCCATCTGCACAACGGGCAGGGTGGAGTCAGAGAGAGACAAGGGCTGGCTTTGGTACAATTGGGATGCTGTGTTCTTCCAAAATTTCTATGTGGGGAGTTGAACTCAAAGATGATAGGGCTAAAAGGTAGGGCACCTGGGAGGTTAAGCAGGTCAAGAGATTATGATCTGCACAGATGAGATTAATGTCCCCACAAAAGGCCTCAAAGAAGGGAGTTGATCTTTCTGCATCCCAGCACAGACAGCTTCCCACCTTACCACATCTTGGGGCCTTTTCTTGAAAGTAGATGGCAGCCCTCAGCAGACACCGAATCTGTTGGCACCTTAATCTGGGTCTTTCTTGCCTGTTATTGCATTTCTGTTGTTTGCTATTTGTAATTTAGTGTGTGGCAATTTGTTACAGCCTGTGGTAGTTTGAATGGGAAGGACCCCCATAGACTCACGTGTTTGAGTGATTGGCCCCTAGGAAATGGCACTATTAGGAGATCTGGCCTAGCTGGAGGAAGTATGTCACTGTGGGGTGGTCTTTGAGGTCTCATATGCTCAAGTTACACCCAGTGTGGCAACAGTCTCCTTCTGCTTCCTGAGGATCAAGACATAGAACTATCAGCTTCTTCTCTAGCATCAGCCAGCATGTCACCATGCTTTTCACTATGATAAAGGACTAAACCTCTGAAACTGTAAGACAGCCTCCATAAAATATTTTCCTTTATAAGAGTCATGTATCTCTTCATAGCAATAGAAAACTTAACTAAGACACAACCTATAAACTGAAACTGCCTCATCCTTCACCACAAAACATTTCAATAGGTTTAACATGGCCCAGAGACTAGAAATGGAAATGTCTTCAGCATTTGGGGAATTTACTAGGGAAGTCCTTCTTCATTATTCTAGTCTAGACAAAATGTCCAGTGAGTTAGAAGAGCACATGGATAGCAATACATGACAAAGGGACAGAAACAGTCAGGAAATTTGAGGTGCACTGAACAAAAAAGTTTTCTGTAGTAACAACTGTTTAAATTTAACTACTTTAGGGTGGGAATTGTCCAATATATCTCATAATATCATTTAACTAAGATTAATTTACGAAGTTATTCCTCACGAAGGGAGTCTTCAGCTGTTTGTCTCCTGCAAATGACGGTATATGGCCTGCATATATCTTATGTGTACCCTTCTGCATGCTTTTCATGTTGTGTGTGGTAGTATACAGAAGGCACAGCGCATGTGTAGAGGTCAGAGCAAACTTTGGGAAGTCAGTTCTCCCCTTCCTCTACATGGGTTTCAGGGATTGAATTCAGGGCATCAGCCTTGGTGATAAGTGTCCCCACCCTCCAAGCCATCTCACCAAGCACTTCCCACATACTGCAAATCATCTTTCACTTTCTCATAGGCTTTGGTAGGGTCAATGAGGATGTGAAATATAGGGTACCTGTGTGTCCTGCACAAGTCTTTTGTACTCAGGTGCCACCACCCTCTGCGATTTTCTTCCTAACTTAAATAATTTGGCCATAGTGTTAATATAAAGCAGGAAGTTCAAAAATGGTGCGAATTATTTCTAGAGTACATACATTCTCTAGTACAACATTGATGTTATGCTAGCTGATTGCCATGTTGTGTAGGGAATACACACAAGAATAACATTTGTACATGTTCAATACAGACAAAATGGTTGATTTGTGTTTTGTTTTATTGAGATAGCACTTTGCTATGTAACCCAAGCTCGTCTCAAACTTACGATCGTTACTCCTCAGTCTCTGGAGTGTTTAGGATTACAGGGACACACTACCATAGCCTTCTCACAATTTTAAAAAGATATTTTTAATCAACAGCAACCAGAAGCTACTTGCAGATGTAGAGAGCTGGTTTTATACTCTCAATTTTAAAATCCTTTGTGCTCTTTCTGTCAGGCATTGTGTTATACAATTCACATAAAATTTCTATTATAAACGTCATAAGAGTTATTAAACTCTTGTGGTTAAATAATAGATGCACTCATTTAAGTCATAATTATAAAATAAATTACTTAGTATCATTAACTTTATAATTTCAAAAGCAAGTTTAAAGTCCTATTTCTTTCAAGTTTTTTGGATTTTGGTTTTTGGTTTCTGTTTTTCTTCTTGGATTCCTGAAATCTGGATTTCTACAAAGGTTTTACAGATATCAGTGGAGGAAGTTCCCTGTGGTCATGGCTATATGATTTTGCCCTATAGAAAGCTTAAGATGCAGCTGATATCAGACTCCTGTTTTTCAAAGCTTGAAGACTCTGGACCCCCAACCAAGCAAATACAGCAGACATAATTGTCAAGGGTCTCAAAAGTACCGCCTTCAGTCCCTTTCTTCTTCCACTAAATACATTTTGAAGTCCAGGTGTTCAAAAAGATTCATGTTGCTACCAGCTTGAGGTGAGTTTCTCTGAGAAACAGATCTAAGAGAGATTTGCTCAAGGAATTATATTGGGAAGCTCATTCCTGAAGAACAGCTGGACGATACTGGGTGCATGGAATGAGTGAACTGTGACATAGCCACAGCATAGACTCAGTAGCAACAATTTGCCTCCCAATGGTCCTTCTAGAAGCTATCAGAATAAGTGCCTCCTTCCTCAAGAGTAGCTAGTGCTACCTCACAGATTACAGAACACTCTACCTTCTTTGGATTTGCTTAAACCACCTTGACTTAGCCAAGTAGAGATGGCTCCCTGAGTGAGCCGGAGACTCTCTGGGTAGCCATCTTACCACCAGCAGCCGATGGTAATCCTTACTTTATTTGACTCACATCTTCAAGAAGCAATGGCCCACCCATGAAATAGCATTGCTTAAAGATGCTGAGGTGAAAACAAGAACTACATGGAATAACTCCAAATGTCTGTACTGAATGCATCAGGGACATGGTAGGCTTGATGATCCATGCTCAAACAGGTACTCTGCAGAGTGGAGCATGGCTAGCCTTCTCTGTGACCATACATTACCACAGGGCCTCAAAGAGCATCTATAAAGGAGAAGAGTGGAGGAAAAAATCTAGTTGATTCAATGCCTGGTTGCTCCAGGTCACCACACTCAGAGAAACACTGCTAGGGTTACTTGCTTTTATTGAAATGATGTGGTAGTCTGAGTTCAGTCCACACTGATGCTTCACATTAGCTCACTCAACACCACTACTGAGGACTGCTGGTTACGACACATCATGGTTACACTGTTTCCCAAAAGATCCAATGTTAAATCTTATTAAGCTGCAAGTCTTTGTCTCCTAAGTGATTGTCGTGGCTGGTATATCTCTTACCCATTCATTCACACATGCATAATGAAATAACACTGCTTAAAGACTACTCTAAGTTGGAAGCAAGAACTACATAAATATGTGTGTGTGTGTGTATGTGAGTGTGTGTGTGTGTGTTCAACATTATTCTAGTCATTGGGGACAGAAAATTTTTGCTGAAATAATGTTTCCTGTTATCAAAAGTTATTTGTGTTAAATACATATAAACAGCTAGTTATAGCTCAATCTGATGAGTTCTGCAATAGCGATATGTAGAAATTGCCATGAGAGCTCAAAGGAAGAAGTAATCAGAGGGGCAAGCCAATAACACAATTCAAAATAAAGGCAGTTGTGGAATTAAACACAGGGAGAAATTTGAACTCTGAAGACTCTATAGTCCAGCAGTGCTGTCTGCTTATTCATTTAAGCTAACATCGGCACTGTTTCGGCTGCCATGCTCACAGGGACTCATGCGGAACTCTGGGGTATTGGCAAGAGAAGAAACAGAGGGAAAGACATATTCCAGTAAAGCAGATCTTCTGAAATGATTTATCCCCAAACCCAAACAGAACTTGACATTTTCCTTCAAAGAATGCAGATGAGAAACAGAACACGAGCACAATTAAAGCAGCCAGGCCTCACATCTTTTCCCCAGCCTCTCTGACTCACTTACTTCTTGTCATCAAAGATCACTCACCTTGATTTCAAAAGCCACAACCGAAAGGTTCCCCAAGCTATCTCCTCAATATGCACAACCCCAAACCAGATTCTTTTTGAAAAAGAATTGCTTCTTGTTTAGGCTTTCCTTCCTGTATCCATGAACTCACGTGTGTGCATGCATGCGTGTGTGTGTGTGTGTGTGTGTGTGTGTG
>LOEQ01003779.1:90919-102008 GCA_001685075.1 Bramus lutescens
GGAGGGGAGGAGGTGGAAATTTTTAATAATAATAAAGAAAATGAAAAAAAAAACTTTATGAAGAAGATAGAGGCCCTTAAGGATTAAATAAAAATTTTCCTTAAAGAAATGGAGGAAAAGACAAGCAAAGAATGGAAGAAATAAAAAAATTCCTTAAGGAAAGCCAAGAAAACCAAGAAAAAAATCAAACAAGTGAAAGAAACAGTCCAAGACTTGAAAATTCAAATAGAGTCAATAAAGAAAACACAAACCAAGAGACTTCTAGAAATGGGAAATCTGGGTAAACAAACAGGATCTACAGAAGAAAGCATAACCAACAGAATGCAAAAGATGGAAGAGAGAATCTCAGGCATTGAAAATACAATAGAGGAAATAAATTGATTGTTCAAAGAAAATGTTAAGTCTAAGAAATTCTTAACAGAAACATCCAGGATATCTGGGACACCATGAAAACGCCAAACCTAAGAATAATAGGTTTAAAAGAAGAAGAATTCCAGATCATAGGCACATTAAACTATATTCAACAAAATTATAGAAGAAAACTTCCCTCACATAAGAAAAATATGCTTAGAAAGTACAAAAAGTCTACAGAACACCAAATAGACTAGGCTCCCAAAAAATTTCTCTCACCAAATAATAGTCAAAACATTAAACACATAGAATAAAGAAAGAATACCAAAATCTGCAAAAGAAAAAGGCCAAGTAACATATAAAGGTAGCCCTATGAGAATTACACACAACTTCTCAACAGAAACTCTGAAAGCCAAAAGGTCATGGACAGATAATCTACAAACACTAAGAGACCATGCATGGATGCCAGCCCAGACTACAATACCCAGCAAAGCTCTCAATGACCATAGACTGAGAAAACAAGATTTCTATGACAAAACAAGATTGAAACAATACCTATCCACAAATGTGGCTGTACAGAGTTTAGATGAAAAACTTCAACCCAAGGAAGTTAGCTGCAACCAAAAAAACAGACAACAGACAATCTCATAACAGCAAACTCCAAAGAAGGGAAACACACAAACACTACCACCAACAACAACAAAACCAAACAGAAATTGACAATCACTGATCATTAATACCTCTTAATATCAATGGTCTCAATTCACTTATAAAAAATGCACTGTCAAAATGAATATGAAACCTGGACTCATCCATTTGTTGCATACAAGAAACACACCTCAACCTCAAAGATAGACATTACCTCAGAGTAAAGGGTTGGAAGGGATTTTCCAAGCTAATGAACCTGAGAAATAAGCAGGTACAGTTATCCTAATAGCTAACAAAATAGAGTTCAAACTAAAATTAAGCCAGAGAGAGGGAAAAAGGCATTTCTTATTCATCACAGGGAACTCCATCAAGATGAAGTCTCAATTATAAACATCTATGCCCCAATACAAGGGCACCCAAGTTTGTAAAAAAAAAATTACTAAAGCCTAAATCACATATCAAACCCTACACACTAATACTGGGAGACTGCAACACCCTACTCTCACCCCTGGAGAGGTCTACCTGACAGAAATAAGGAAGCTAACACACATCATGACTCAAAAGGATTTAACAGGCATCTGTAGAACATTCCACTAAAACATAAAAGAACACACCTTTTTCTCAGCACATCAGGAAAACTTCTCTAATATTAACTCTAAAATACTCAGTAAGAAAGGGAACCTCAACAGATACAAAAATAAACTAAAAAAATGGAATAACCCACTGTACCTTATCAGATAACCATGGTTTAAAGTTAGAATCCAACAACAACACTAATTGTAGAAAGCCTACAAACTCATGGAAATGGAATAATGCTTAACTGAATCATCATTGGGTCAGGGAATAAAGAACGAAAGAAACTGAAGACTTACTAGAATTAATGAAAATGAAACATAACATACCCAAACTTATGGGAAACTATGAAAACAGTGCTAAGAAGAAAGTTCATATCACTAAGTGCTTACATAAAGACTGTAGAGAATTCTCAGACTAGCAACTAAAGAGAGCACATGAAAGCACTAGAATAAAAAGAAACAAACTTGCCCAGGAGGAGTAGACAACAGGAAATGATCAAATTATGGCTGAAATCAGTAAAATAGAAACAAAGAGAACAATACAAAGAATCAATGAGACAGTTTGTTCTTTGAGAAAATCAACGATAGATAAACCTTTATTCAAACTAACTAAAAGTTAGAGAGATAATATCCAAATTAACAAAATCAGAAATAAAAAGGAGGACATTACAACAGACACTGGGGAAATCAGAGAATCATAAGGTCATACTTTGAAAACCCATACTCCACAAAATTGGAAAACTTAAAAGAAATGAACAGTTTTCTGGATAGTTACCACATACCATAATTAAATCAAGATCATAAAAACTACTCAAATAAACCTATAAACCCAAAGGAAATAGAAGCTGTCTTAAAAAGTCTACCGAACAAACAAACAAACAAAAAGCCTAGGGCCAAAAAATTTCAGTGAAGAATTACACCACAATTCCAAAGAATAGATAATACCAATACTCCTCAAGTTGTTCCACATAATAGAAACATTGTCAAACTCTTTTTCATAAGGCTGCAGTTACCCTGATACCCAAACCATGCAACGATACAGCTAAGTAAAAGAATTATAGACCAATTTTCTTCATTAACATTGACACAAAAGTACTCAACAAATACTGACAAACCAAACCAAGAACATGTTTTAAAAAATACACCATGATCAAGTAGGCTTCATCCCAGAAATGCAGGGATGGTTTAACATACAAAAAAACCTGTCAATGTAATCCACCATATAAACAAACTGAAAGAAAAAAAAACCATAATCATCAGCATTAGATGCTGAAAAAACTGTTGACAAAGTCCAACACCCCTTCATCATAAAGGTCTTCGAGAGATCAGGGATACAAGGAAAATACCTAATCATTGTAACGGCAATGCACATCAAGCCAACAGCCAACATCAAACTAAATGGAGAGAAACTCAAAGTGGTTGCACTAAAATTAGGAACAGAACAAGGCTGTCCACTCTTCCCATATCTACTAAATATAGAACTAGAAGTCATAAATTGAGCAATAAAGCAACAAAAGGAGATCATGGGGACAATTGCAAGGGAAGAAGTCAAATTTTCATTATTTGCAGATGGTATGATAGTATAAATTCTACCAAGGAACTCCCACACCTGATAAATGCCTTCATAATGTTGTAGGATACAAGATTAACTCAACAACATCAGTAACCCTCCTATATACAAATGATACATTGACTGAGAAAAAATCAGAGAAATATCACCCTTTACAATACATAAAATAACATAAAAAATAACTGGAGGTAACTCTAAAAAAATAAGAGAAAGACCTGCATGACAAGAGCTTTAAGTCTCTGAAGAAAGGAATTGAAGAAGAAATCAGAAAATAGAAAGATCTCCCATGTTCTTGGATAGATAGGATTAACATAGTAAAAAGGGCAATCTTATTAAAAAGCAATCTACAGATTCAATGCAATCCCCACCAAAATCCCAACACAATTCTTCACAAACCTCAAATGAACAATACTCAACTTTAGAAAAACAAAATCCCCAGGATAGCCAAAACTATCCTGTACAACAAAGGAACTTCCAGAGGCATCACCATTCCTGATTTCATGCTCCACAGCAGAGCTATAGTAATGAAACCAGCTTAGTTTTGGCATTAAAAACAAACAATGGGTCAATGGAATTTAATTGAAGACCCTGATACTAATCTAAACAACTATAAACACTTATTTTTGACAAATAAGCCATAATTTTACAATGGAAAAAAGAAAATATTTTCAACAATGGTGCTGACGTAACTGGATGCCAACAGGTGGAAGAATGCTAATAGATCCATATCTATCCCCATGCACAAAACTCAAGTCCAAGTGGATTCAAGATCTCAACATGAATTCAGTTACACTGAACCTGATAGAAGAGAAAGTGGGAAGTAGCCTTGAATGCATTGACACAGGAGACCACTTTCTAAATATAACACCTAAAACAGTAGATTCTGAGAGCAACAATCAATAAAAGGGACCTACTGAAACTGAGAAGCTTCTGTAAAGCAAAGGATACCTTGAATAAAACCAAACAACAGCCTACAGAATGGGAAAAGGTCTTCACCAACTCCACGTCTGACATGGGGCTGATCTCCAATATATATAAAGAATCCAATAAACTAGACACCAAAATACCAAAAAATTCAATTTCAAAAATGGGGTACCGATCTAAACAGAGAATTCTCGACAGAAGAAACTCAAATGGCTAAAAGACATTTAAGAAATTGCTCAACATCCTCAGCCATTGGGGGAAATACAAATCAAAATGAGCCTGAGATAACATCTTAACACCTATCAGAATGGCTAAGATCAAAAAGACTAATCACAACTTGTGCTGAAGAGGATGTGGAGTAAGGGGAACACTCCTCCATTGCTGGTGGGAGTGCAAACTTGTACAAATACTTTGGAAATCAGCATGACAGTTTCTCAGAAAATTGGTAATCAATCTACCTCAAGACCCAGAAATATACTCAAAGGATGCACAATCATACCACAAAGACATTTGCTCAGCTATGTTCATAGTAGCATTATTTGTAATAGTCAGAACCTGGAAAGAACCTGGATGCCCCTCAACTGAAGAATGGATGAGGAAAATGTGGTACATTTACACAATGGAGTAATACTCTGTGGCAAAAATAAAAACAAAAAACAATAACAACAAAACCAATGACACCTTGAAATTTGCAGGCAACAAACAAGCAGCTTCCTCCTACAATATGCCTTTAATACCAGGACTCAGAAACAGAGGCAAGCGGATCTCTGTGAGTTCAAGGCCAGCCTGGTCTACGAGAGCTAGCTCCAGGACAGGCTCCAAAGCCACAGAGAAACCCTGTATTGAAAAAAACAAAAATAAAAAAACTAAAAATCAAAATCCTTAGCTATAAGCATTTTAATAGTATATATTAATCTTCTAATTTCAGTCTTAAATTTTAATTATTGGTTATACATATACCTATAAAAATATGAGTTTTTTTGAGACACAGTCTCACTATATGGTCCTGGCTGGCTGTGAGCATAGCCCAGGCTGGTCTCAAACTTGCAGTTATCCATCCTATTTCTGGCTCCCAAGTATGGATATTACAGTCATGAACCACTATACCTTGCTACAAGAACATTGCTTTAACCTAGTAAAAGAACTTTCTGATTTTAATCTATAATAATTCTTTGGGCATCCTTTGTACCATCATCAAAATTAAGATGAAACAAAGGTTTCACTTTCTCTATATAGTCTGCTTGCCAGTTAAAAGAAACAAGGAATCCAAACATAGGCCTCCTGCAGGTGTGGCCAGTTTCTGAATGAACATAGATGATATTTTTTTTTCTATTTAGTTACTGATTTGATACAATCTGCAATCACTGCAATGGAGTTATTGTTTTCAGCTTTGGCCTGCTTACTCAGGTAATAATCAAGCATATTGAGTGGTGCTGGAAATGAGATCTTCATTTGTTTCACTAATGAAGCTTGGTGTATTTCTTTCGAGCTCTGGCTTTGATTATTTCCTTGTGACAAGGGAAAGCGGCCATAAAGCATTTTTACTGATGGTACCTCAGTGATATTTGTCACACCTGCTATAAAGTAATTAGTTATTCAACTATAATAGCTTCTTATTAAAATGAAATGCAATAAATATCATAAAAATCTGTAAGTCAATTTAGCTACTTAGGGAAGTTATGGCCCGTTAAGCTGCCATGAGCAAAGACCTGTATTTGTGATCTCTCTGGCTACTTTTTTAATTCACTGTGATACACTACCCCCAGGTCAGTTGTTATCAAGCTGGTGTCTTCATGATACATAAAGCATAAACAGTCACAAACAATTCCCCCTGATAGCAGGGAAACTAAACCTTCAATTCTCACAGAGAATCACCCCATCATAGAGATGTTCTCTCCACTCGAGACTGCATGGAGAAGGCATTTTTGCTGTGTTTGAAACCTGCATGGAGAACATACCCTACTTTGGAGACATCCATAAGCATGAAAGGCAGATTGTGTCCAAAACGAATAATTCCAAGGTTCACATGAGAAACACTCTCCGACTGCCTCTGCCAATGGAGTTCTGTGACCAGGGAAAAAATGACGACCGCATTCCCTCCAGCTCAAGCTGAAAGAGCACCACAGATCTTAGTAATCAAACAGTAGAGAAGATAGTTTATCTCTGTAGCTTTTAAAAAGAAAAGAAAAAAGTTATTTATGGACTTTCTTGGGCCATTTTAAAGACAACTCTGTAATCATAAAAGAAAGTGTGGAAGAGCTTCGAGAAAGCTGAGATTTATGACCTCCAACTCTTGGTGCCCAAATTGTCCAACTCATTCTCTGGTCCCATAGTTTCCAGTTACTTTCTACTTATACTGGTAATTTTGCCTCACAAAGTGACCAGCTTGAGTAGAACCTTAAGACTTTGACAAAAGACCTTGATGACCTTGAAGGAAAAACATTGCACACATACACATTATCTTACTGCTTGACAATTCATCATTTTAGCTTACCACTCACCAGTCTTCCAACAAAAATCTACACATTTGTAGATAACCAGCTGTTGATATGTAGAAAGCTCATTAGATGCAGATATTATAGTTCACTTCTTCCTTAGTAAACACCTGAGGATGGTTCTTATAACTTGTGTGTACAGAAAATTTAACATGGAAATATCTGTGTAGTCAGGCTCTGGGAATTCCTGTCTGGAACTCCTTATGAAAATGCCCATGGATAGACTGTTTGTGGGGCTTTTGCTTTGTGTTCTTTGTTAATGCAACCTTCTTCCTACATTCTCCAGAAATGAGACCAATCTGAAGGACCTAACTTGACTCAGTTTGTCCAGGGATCAGAGATTTGCTCTGTTCATCACTTGAAAGCTCACAACAACAGAATTCATTTTAAGGTATATAATGGCAACGAATATTCTGACTAAAATGATATATTTCAATCATATTATTTCCCTCCCCCAACTCCTCCAAATTCCTTTTAAAATGGCTGAAAATACGTAAGTTCACAACTTTTCCCTTTATTTTGCTATCATGGGGAATTGAAGTTTCTTGACCCTCATATTTTAACAATTAGCTGCCCTCCCTTAACTAGCTTTGGCAGGTGTTCCTCGATGCCTGTGTCTCTGATTGAGAGAAGGAGGTAGAACCCTGGAGAGAATAAAGCTGGCTCATCAAACACTGAAATGACAGGTGGAGGCTTATTTTCCCACTTTTATAGTTATAGCGGTTGTAATCCATAAATGACAGAGCCAATCCTAGTGTTCTCATGTAGGAAAAGACTTTACTACAACATAGGGTAGCCTACTGAACTTCCTGTAAAGCTGTCATATACTCCAGATTTATGTATTTACCAGTTGTAAAACTGTGAGAATCTAGGAATCCAAAACATTAGCAAAGAGCAAAGGTGCTGCTCAAAGCAGCTTCTCCATGCGAGCAGACCAAGCATGCCGCCATCGCTGGAAACACAGCTGTTGCTGGCCTGCCATACCAATGTCGGCCTCACCAGAACACTGCCAAGTTCTTTCTTTTGCCACGCAAAGGTAGCTCTCAATTCAAAACTCCCAGGACTAAGTAAGATGGTTGGACTAGTCAAGCATTGGTTACTCAACAGAAGACGATGAACAGCTTAATCTTGGGGTGGGGGACATGTACTGTGCATGATATATTGGAGAGGGGTACATGCCATAGCATACATGCATGGGTCGGGGGACAGCTTTGTGGAGTCTGTCCTTCATTATGTGTGTTCCAAGGGTTTGAACTCAGGTTACAGGCTAGCACACAGTAAGCTCTTTTGACCACTGA
The DNA here is from genome assembly GCA_001685075.1 of Bramus lutescens. Classification (NCBI taxonomy): domain Eukaryota; kingdom Metazoa; phylum Chordata; class Mammalia; order Rodentia; family Cricetidae; genus Bramus; species Bramus lutescens. Next base: position 98,781 of record LOEQ01003779.1, read on the forward strand.
GTAATCTTGTTGGCGATCTATAAGAAAAAATACCTGTATGTACGTTTACATAATTAATAAAATAATAACTTCATATGCATCATTTAAAAAATAAGACTTTTTTAGTCATATTCTTACAAGTGTTGTTGCTTGGATAAGAACTGTTATTATACAGAATCACAGATCTTTACCTCTAGAAGGAACCTGAACAACAACAGACTCGGGTCATACACTCTCTCTGCTCAGAAAAATCAATACAAGGACTAGAATAGAAGGATGTAGAAAGGTGATGCTTGTTTCTTCTTAAAGCTTCCTAATGTCACTTCTGGGCTTCCCGATGAAGAAAAAGCAGTAATACAGAAGTATCTTTATCATGTTCACACGTGTGTGTGCACACACACAAAGGGATTCTAATATCAATTATGGGTGTGATGATTTAGCCCCGTGGTGGAGTGATGGTGTAGCATAAACAACACTGTGAGTTTGAGTGCTGAGCCCCACAAAGGAAATTTAAAAGCTAAAATAGATCAAATCTGTTTGCTGTTTCTTGGCTACAGATGCCTACCTCTTAGGACCTCCTTTTGAGGGAGGAGGTGATGATCTATAAAGGTTTTGTGCATACTCATACTTGCTAGAGAGACTGTACTTCCAACCAGCCTGGATGACCTTTGCCTTTTTAACTTATGTGTATATGTGTGCACGCATGTTCCCCTGAAACCAGTATAGAGGTGATTGTAAGTCACCATGTGAGTGATGGCAACCAAACCCGGGCCTTCTGCAAAACCAGGAAGTCCTTTAAAGTACTAAGTCATTCCCTCCAGCCCCTCCTGGCTTTTGTACAAACACAGATAACACTCCAACACTAACTGTATCACGCACAAGCAATGTTGAAGAAAACAATTGTCTCCAGGGCACAGATGGCTCTACTATACGGTATTCTATTCTAAACCCCAGGTTTGAGTTGTTAACTAATTACCAAGAAAATTCATTAACATGTTCTTTCCTCCTCTTCCTTTTTGTGGATTTAACCCAAGGCCCTGTGCATGCAGGCAGATTCCTGATCAGTAACTTGATAGAACTTCTTTGCTTTTCTTTCTCTCTTTCTTTTTTATTTCTTCACTTAATGACTTTTATTTTACCCTTGAGTGTTGGTTTGAAGCGGCTTCAGAGTGAGGTAGTAGGGTAGAGGTCAGAATACAGTTATGGCATGGAGGTAGAGATTGCAGGGGGAACTGAGTCTTTGAAGAAGACAGAGTTCCTTGTAATCGGCAGCCTCGTAGTGGGGAAGGAGGCAGAGCTATAAGCTCCAAAGGTCTAGAATTTCTTTAGTCTTTCAGTAGTGTTGCGACATCAGAGAAAACTGGTCAGCAGGTTTTCTTCCAGAATTGGTTTAGTGATCACAACAGAAGATTAAGGAATAATGGAGCCAATGCTGTTGGTGAGAATTATACTAAACACGATGGAGGCAAAACCTGGGACAAAAGCCTTACATAACCTGGTAAGCTGAAAGCAATAGAAAGGAAAAAGATGCTTGAAAAGACAGAGTGTCCGCACAAGGCAAGGTGGACACAGGAGGGTTTGGCTAGATGTCGGCTGTTGATGGCTCAGATGCTGAACTGGCTGAAATCACCGAATGCTATTGCAACGACACGCACATTGTCCCAGGGCCCTGTGATCCTCCAGCAATATCTCTGAGCTATATGGAAAACAACAATGCCCAGCCATTTGCTGTGACCTCCTTTGCACTCTGTAAGACCAGGAACGGATTGTCAACCAACTCTGAAAGCTGCTCTCCCCAGTGCTGGGTCACCGACAGCCTTGGAAGTACGTACACTACAAACACCAGAGAGTCCAAACCTTCAAATGCCTTCTGACCAAAAGTTTAGCCTCCAAGGGTATAAGGTTAACTGAAAGCTAGCTTTGCAAAATCATAAAAGAGAAGGAATAAAATAAAGTGAGAAGCACGAACATAGCATTTGCTAGAAAAAGAGATCGTGCTCTCAATCATCTACAGTCCGAATATAGAACAGAAAGACTTGACCCCTCCAGCCCCCACTTTTAAGAAGAGTTTTACCCATATTATTTCAAATGCATAGCATGCTTTACTTTAAAGAGCACCACCAGATAATCCATGGGAAGGGAATTCTAAATTTAGTCAGGCACTTCCTCTTATATTTTATTGGTGACTGACTGAAACACTAGTAAAAGGCATGAGGAAAATATGAGCTTGCTTTGAAGCAAGTGTATAAAAAAAAAACTAGGATTTTAGTGCCATAAGGTTCTGGGGTTCTGGTCCTGGTTCTGAGTGTTGAAAGCTTGTAAATAAACAGATTTCAGTAAGGCTGTATGGGAAGTGATGGAGGGACATGAAATAGCATTTTAATACCATCCCTAAGTCCCATCTGTAGGGGATGATGATAAATTTTGGGAATAAAGGAGAGGAGAGAAAAGAGGAGTGGGGGAAGAAGAGAGAGGAAGAGAAGCGTTGGGGAGAGACCTGGAAAGGGAAGACAAGAGAAGGGGGAGGGAGGAAGAGGTTTGGAAAGGGAAGGAGTTCAATTCACCAAGGATCTATTTGGAGTTCTCTGCAACAGTCCCTTGAAATAACATTAAGGACAACTAAAGCTTTGTACCAAGGAGCAGTCAAGCGCTACTGAGACCAATACCCACACCTGTTCGTTTAACTTAATATTTCTTTTCATTGCACCAACACTATTAGAAGGGATCTATTTTATGGTCCGCGCAATGATAAAAGGGTTATTATTGTGCTCATATCTGTGATCTTGACTGAGGAACTGTGGCACTTTCAGACCCTCACACACACAGTTCGCAAACTGAACAATAAGCTCTATCCTTTTCCACCATCCAGCTAACCCTCAGGCTGTCACCCAGAGAGAACTTACACAGAAGAGAAATCAGCCCCTGCAAGGAAGGCTGCACAAACTCTGGAAGACCCTTCGGAGGTGGACACCTGTAAAGGTGTGCATCCAGCGTCAGGAGCACAGATCTAAGTCTAGCTACTTCAGCGACCATGTAGTAGACTCACAGGTGTGGGTAGATGTGCTTTTTTTTTTTTTGCCTGAGTAAGCATATACATCCACACATATATGCATTTGTGCACACACATGTACACATGAACACAGTTGTTTCTTTGCTTTTCTTTCCAATATATAAAGGCAGAAGGTTCAAATGTAAACTTGGGGAGAGATCTGGGAGAACATACACACAAGCTTAAAAGAAAGAAGCCAA
>LOEQ01003779.1:102948-126217 GCA_001685075.1 Bramus lutescens
ACAATTTATGTGTTGTTATTTCAGGTGTTAAGCTAGCCGTGCGGGAGCCGGGCGAGACAAAAAGCAGCCCGTGCTCCTATTTACTACAGGGAAGAGTGCTGGGATTCCACACTAGGGAAGATGACGCCTTTTGTACTGGAGCAGAAGGAACCCACATCCAATATATACTTAGGGTGATTACATGAAGGTGGCCAAACCTCAAGGGATGCCTAAGGAACTATAGGCACTGTAGCAAAGCATTAGTATTTTAGCACTAGACAGAATATCAGTTCCCATCTTAACACATAGCAGAACACCATTTTCTTTCTATTCCTTAAAAATAAAATGCATGTGAAATTGATACAAAAGGGAGGATAGGGGAATTTAAATTCCCATTCGCTGACTAAGAAGCAATATTGCTATAGATACAGAGGCAGGTGGATGAATTTCCTTTCATCAGTAATCTACAAAGTATAAGGACAACTAGACTAAGGTATGTTTTTATCCATTTGATTCAGAAGAAGGAATGTATATATATGATCCATATCTTTAATCTTTATATGTTCTTATCATTACATAAAAAATTCAATTTAAAGATCTAAGAGGTCTTTCATGTTGCAAACCAAACAACCTAATATAATATTGTATGTTTATATCTAGTCTTCTGATGGGAATTGCTTTTGTTAGTCTGACACAAGATACAGTAATCTGGAAAGAGCGAACCTCAATTGAGAAAATGCCTCCCTAAGATTGGCCTGTAAACAAGCCTATCGGGCATTTTTCTCTATTAATAATGGATCTGCAAGGGCCCAGCCCACTGTGGGCAGTGGTACCCCTGGGCAGATGAGTTGTATAAGAAAATGAGCTGAGCATGCCATAAAGAGCAAGCCATTATGCAGTAAGCTATATTTCCCCATTGCTTCTGGTTCACTTCCTGCCACCAAGTTCTTGGTCTACTTGGATTCCTGCCTTGTCTTCACAAAGTGGACTGTGCCCTGGGGATGTAACACAAATAAGTTCTTTACTCCTTGAGCTGCTTTGTGTCATGAAGTCTTAGTCACTGCTCTATTGCTGCAAAGACACCCCATGAGAAATGCAACTTTTAACACAAGTAAACAAAAACAACAAAGAACACTTAATTGAGGACTTGCTTGCAGATTCAGAGGGTTGGTTTGTTTTCATCATGGCGGGAAGCATGGCATCAGGCAAGCAGACATGGTATTGAAGAAGTAGGTGAGAGTTTACATTTGATCCAGAAGCATGAGGTAGAGAAAGAGGGAGATTGAAACATCCAAGGCCACCCCCAGTGCCACACTTCCTCCAACAAGGCCACACCTTCTCCAACAAGGCCACGCCTCTGAATCCTTCCCAAAACAATCCCACTAACTGGCCAAGCATTCAAATATGTAAACCGATTTTGAGGCATTCTCATTCAAACCATCACACTTGGTCTTTATCACAGCAGTAAAAATGAAACTAGAACATCAAGTCTAATTCATTATATGCTTGATGTGGGATTCCCCTCTGTGTGCTGTGAATACCAATGGTTAATAAGAAACTGTCTTAGGCCTCTGACAAAATAGAGAAGAGCTAGGCAACAACAACTAACTGAATGCTGGAAGAAAGGAGGCAGAGTCGGGGAGAAGCCATGGAGCCACAGCAGGAGACAGATCCACTGGAACCTTGCTGGTAAGCCACGAGCCTCATGGTAAAATATAAAATAATGGGGATTGGTTAATTCTAGATGTAAGAGATAGCTAGCAATATCCTTAAGTAATTGACCAATCAGTGATTTAATTAATACAGTTTCTGTGTGGTTATTTCAGGAGTCTGGGTAGCTGGGAAATGAAAAAGTAGCCTCCTACTACATATACTATTATTTTCCAAGTAGTCAAAGGACTTCAAAATTCTAGAAATATGTCTTAGATGTTTAACTATAGCCTTCCTCTTCAATTTTTAACAGACCAGTGAATAAGTGAATGCTCATCCATGATAAATATATATATATATATTTACATTTTGGGGAGATAGTAATTTCTTTAGAGTGATCCACCAGCCTCTTTAATTGAAGCTGTTTTCTCCTATAACCATTGACATTTCCTCAACTCAACTGAACTATGAAATATAGAATATAATTGAGGCATTTGTTAGTAAACAGTACATCCAACCTTATGTGACTATTATTTCTCGGGGAAATCCTAACTTAGTTTACAAAACCCTGAATAAATCATGGTCTTACACAGTAAATATTTGTTTTTCTTCCCCTTGCCCACAGAGGGGCTGATTACCTGGCAAGGCATTGCAGCAGTGACTCCAAGTTCAAGGATGCATAACAAATTACATCCAGTTCTTGGTCAAATAACAGGGGTTGTCTGATTAAAGACATTATCAGATACACAGTGAGCAAATGATAAAGTAGAGGGACCATTCACAAAGAAAAGGTGGAGTTTTAGGAAACTGGGGCAAACAGAGCAGTATTTTGGAGATGAGAATAGCAGGTTCAATTAGCATTTCTGCATCTATCAGGTTGCGGATAGGAGGGTGCAGTCACCAGAGTGGGGAGAGAAAACAGGTGGGGAGGACATAAACTGCATGCAGACATGCATCCAGATTAATTGTTTTCTGAGATTCCCAGTGGTTCCCTCTACTGGTTGGATCATGCAAAAAAATACTAAAGACAAGAGATATATTGGTAAGGAACCGCCTGATTAACCCCAGAGCATAGAAAAAGGGAGAGAAGGTGAAGTTTGTCCTGGAGAAAGAAAAGGAAGGTTTCCCTTTGTGACCGTAGGTAGAGCTGCAAGTTAGGACTTGGGAGTTTTACCCTTACACTGAATACACCAGTCTTTAGTGAACTTTGAACTTTAAATTTTCAGGATGATATCTGGTTTGATCATGTGTTAGTCCTCTTCTAGTGTTCATTCATTCATTCATTCATTCATTCATTCATTCATTCATGCTATTTAAAAACAATGTCCTATGAACGTAGATAAATGGTAAGGAAAATAAGCCTGGTACAGTTAATCGAACACTTAAATATGGAGAGCAAGTCAGTCATAGTGAAGAGAACATGGTTCTAGGATTTTATACTTCCATGTTCTGCTCTTTCAGAAAAAATGTGAAATTCATTGGCCAAGCAAATTACCTCCTATCAGGTCTGTAACCCTAGCACTAGAGAGGCTGAAAACAGAGAGTCAAAAGTCCAAAGGCAGTTAAAACTACAAACTGAGTTCAAAGCTAGCCTAGACCTACAGAATACAACCCTGCCTCCAGCATCTCCCCCCAAAATAACATCACCACCATCATCATCCTCATTGTGCAGACTATTCTTAGTCACTAACCTGTCATTACCAAAGTTTCTGAAGATGCTGAGCTTGAACACAGAAAGCATTGATGTGCTTGTGAACTTAGTTTGAACATTTGAGTTCACAGGCATAGTTAATGCGTTGGATTCCTTGCAGCTCTTTGAGCTTTTGTTGAATCTTGGAAAATGTCTTAATTAGAATTACTTTCACTTTTGTAATTCTGTTCCCCCTCATTTATATGTGCCATAAGCTGATCTGTAACATCTTTAGCTACCTGTATTTACCTCTACCTCTTCTCAGCGTGTTTTTGTACTCTCCAATAGTCCTGCACACAGCCTTGCATCTCGCAGCAACTCATGAAATTACTTTGTCAATTCAATCAGCATCTTTACCATGATTATTTGACGATAGTTATCTCTCATTTTCTAAAGTGCCTGTAATCTTAAAAATTATTTCTAAAGTATTTCTATAAAATAGCACTTTTCTGCATTGAAAAGTCAAATCTTTCTCTGAGATAAAATCTAAAATTGATTTTGATAAAAATCTTCAGACACATCAACCCATGGCATCCGGAGTGTATATTCTAAATATTTCTTCAAAGACAGTTTAAAGATATGTGGCAAGCACAGTGCTATATCATCTAAAGGAAGCTTTTCCCTGTTCGCTTTCCTCTAAAAACTTCCATCATGTAAAATAAGAAGGCTGACATAATAATTTAGAAGATTGTTTCATGCTTAACTATGTTTCAATGTTCATGTAGCTATTTTTCTGGCTGCGAAATAATAGCTTTCTATGGAAGGGCTAATATTCTAGAGCAGTGGTTCTCAATTCTCCTAATGATGTGATCCTTTAATAGCATTCCTCATGTTGTGGTGGCCCCAACCAAAACAATTATTTTTATTGCTAGTTCATTACTGTAATTTTGCTACTGTTACAAATCATATTGTAAATGTCTGTGTTTTCCAATAATCTTAGGAGACCCCTGTGAAAGGGTAAGACATCCCCCTCAAAGGGATCTCAACCCATAGGTTGAGAACCAGTGTCTTAGAGTTTTTCATGAAATATATACATATCAAGATAAAGTCTAAGTAAATGAGACGTTGATCATTACTTACTACATGATATATTGGTACCATCTAGATGGTCTTTTCTGCTTTTGTCTACACTAAAAATAAATATTAAAGATCCATATTTGAGTAGTGAGTGCTGCTGCTAGAATCCGTGAATTCCTGTTCTTCAGTGTCTCTAAGACATGCAGCTTCAACTCACTTAATGATGCCTGCCAAGTGCCCTTGTTACCTGCAGGCCTGTGTTGAGCGAGGCTGTAAAGCTACACCAAAACTCAGCAGGAAAATCACCCGAATCAATTTGAAACATCTGCTGAGAGAGGCAGGCCTATAGTGAAGGGGACGGTCCAGCTTGGGCCATTCAAAGCATGGGCAGGAGACCCCAGCGCACCATGGCTGGGTCTACCTGCAGCATCTGGTGTACAACACAGACATTTTCAAGTACTACAGCGTCTTATAAGTAAACACACAGATTTTTAAGTCCAAAGCCAGAGTCAGACATATAAGAAAATCTCTCTGGGTTTAGAACAGTCAAATTTTTAATTTTAGGCAAATGAAACCATGTTGTTAATTTGATCCTCTTCAATATATGAGTGTCGAGTACATGTGTAAAACACATGAAGAGGCAAATTTTCTCAACACTGAAATTGAAAAGCTGCTAAAAGATGAATCAGGATTTTCTAAGGTAGTTTTTTTTTTGGGGGGGGGTTTCCTTTTTGCTTCTCTTTGCTATGATGAGGTAGATGCATCATGAAACTTTAAAATGGTTAAAAAGCCAATATAAGGGACTAATTCCATTCTACTGGAACTCTCCAAATTATAATTTCATAACTATAATGCCCACATTATAAGATATATTAAAAATTAACTGGACATCTTATATATGTATAATTAATATTAATAATCTTTAAATTTAGAAATATTCTCATGACACAACTGAACCCTTTTTAACCACACAGGCTTTACTGATAATAGGATGCTTTGGCCTTGAAAGAAATTAAGCAAGTTAGTTTAATATAACATTATCAAAATGATACAAGACACACTTCTATTTTCTTCTGAATTGGTGGGAACAACAACTCAGTAATTAAAAAAAAATACTATTTAGATAAAGATGAATCTTTGCCAAAGTGAACTCAGTTTCCACACTGAACATGTTCTCTCATGATAGAAGTGAAGTTGACTTTTCTGTGTGTTCCCTTCTCCCAGTTGCTAATATTTGTAGCTTGGACCTTTCAGTTCTTACCAGGATAGCAAAGTTATAAGAAAGGAGGTCTGTGGTTCTCAAATAAAAGAGATGCCCTGGAGAAGCAGAAAGCAAATGATCGTGAGTGGTGCTCATCTCTTTTGTCTCTTATGAAAGCATCCAATCTGATGGTCTAAGACATGTGCAAAGAAATGTCTCGATTTCTCAACATCCAGCAAACACCTTCCTCTAATGATGCTCCCCACTATGAGATAGAAGTTGTCTTTGTTAGACAGGGAATGCATTCGTTCAAAGGAATAAGATTTGTCTACATCGCAGGTGATATTTTCTCATTTTTGTGCAAAGCAGAATTCCCATTGAAATATTTGGTTTACCTCAAGTCAGAGAATCAAGTTCACCAACTACTGAGTCTGATAGATACACTAACTTAAGAATACCCTGATATCTAGTTTGGTGAGGTGAAGCTCAAAGGAGTGAATCATGACCAAAGTATGTGTTTTGTATGCAGCTGTGATCTTTACGTTAATGTTTTACTTCAGCACTAATGACTACTCTTCTGTGAGCTCTACTGGTAGATGATAAAAAGGAAATTAAAAATAATAATAAACAGTTGTCTTATTGTACTGAAAATTTAAAATTCTACATCTGTTTATTTTTGTATTTGTTATATTTCTAAATTTGATTCTTACTACTAGGTATTCCTTTTGTAATAATGAAATAGTAAAAACATCATTTAAAAAAAACTTAAGATATGCTAGCTTTGTATTCTCCAGGCAGGGAATGGAGAGAGTACACTGGGAATCTCAAAAGAGGAAATAATTCTAAGAATAATGGCAATGAGGATCTTAAAAGAGCAATGCTCAGGCATCCCTGAACTGTCCATGTTCCCCACAGAAATGACACCGTGAAGATCCCCACCATCACCCTCTGGTATCCAAAGGACAAGAGTTCCCCACAGATATCTAAATCCAGGCTTGCCAAGTACCTTAGAAAGCCTTGCATAAACCCAGGTGCATCCTCCTTTATACATTCAGATTTTAACAGTTTTATGATTCCATATTGTTGTTATTTTCTTAGTTTTAGTTATTAAATACTCATTTCCCTAATGGAATTGAGCATCAACATTTCTGTCATCTCTTTTCCACGTTTGCCTCTTACTTCCTTGTCCCAATATAAAGACATATTAGCTGATTTTAGTTAGACCATTATCAGTATCCACAACTCTCTATATCAGAACAATACAAACACTATTGCTCCCTGACCCATATAACACACATACTTTCCTAACCCCATTCATGGACTTGATCCTCATGACCTAATTACCTCTCAAAGGACACACTTCTTATTCCCGTCACACTAAGGATGGGGATTTCAGCATAGGAATTTGGGAAGGTGGTCATATTTAGCTTATATTATGAAGCTGCTTTGCTTTTGGTGAGAGAAGGACTGAGATAAGACTTTTATTTGTAGGGCAGTCTGCCAGAGTTTCCATGAGAACAGACGAAGGTAGCAGTGCGTAATTTACGAGAACTGCACTAACCCAAAACAGCCTTTCCTCCTCTCCCAGTAGCTCTGAGACGACGTCCAACCAGTCCCACTGTGCCTCCCCACCTCGGCTCCCAACCTCCAATATACTCAAATTGCTCAAAGCGTGACCCAGACATAAGCCTTCCCAGAAAAAGAAATAGCAAAATACATATGGCCATCGAAATCTAGATTATAGATACATACAGATTCTCTCAGGGAGAAAGAACCTATGGGGCAAGTTTTTAACAAGAAGAAGCAAAGCACTGTAGCTCTGCACAATAGAGTTTGAAAACATCCACCCAAGAACAGGGTTTCGGGACATAAAATGTGATAAAATAGCTTTGAAGAACAAAGGACAATATTTCCAAGAATAGATTTCTCCTCATGAGAATTACTTACACGCAGGTATACTGTTAATCATATTTTATTACACACACACACCTTATTGGTTCTGCTTCCATTTAGTATTCTAACATGCTCTTCATAACAAAACAAAAAAATCTATTGTAATTTTATTTTACATTTTTCCACTGTTTTTCTACAACTTGGGTTGAAATAGTTGCTGAAACAAAATAATTTCTGAGTTCAGACCAAACCAAGGTTATTTTTTCATATTTGACTAAAGAGCTGACAATGACAGATAACGTTTCAATAAGTAATCATGTTTTGAAACCTCAGATTGCAAAGCATAAGGTTATTCATTAAAAGGTTTGGAGATAAAGAAAAAGAATGGGTAAAGAAAAGTCATCGTAGAATCTTTGTGAGTAGTTTCAGTCATCTGCTTGAAGCCTCCCACCAAGAAAATAGCTGTGTTTTCATACTGATCCTTTATCAAAATGCCTGTGTACTAAATAAAGAGTGATGCTGAACAAATAATATGGTGGATAATATTTGATAAGTATTTGCTTCGTATCAATTTCTCATTGTGAAATGAGACTGACATGCGCAAGAAAGGGATTAATAGCCCAATTTGAAATGTGCATCTTGTGAAACAGCTGATGACCATACACAGGGTGACTGTTATTCTTTATATGCTACTTCCCATAGACAACACTTGAAGTTCATTATCATCTACGATAACTTAATGGCACTTGTAGTGGTGTGTTACTTGTATTTTGATAAGTATGCTAAAGCCACTAGAAGTCAGACAATGGTGGGACACACCTTTAATCCCCGGATTTGCTAGTCAGAATCTCTGGGAGTTCAAGGCCACCATTGGCAACACAAAATCAATACAGAAACAGATCCAGGTGGTAGTGGCTCACACCTTTAATGCCAGTCCTAGGAAGTCACACACCTTTAATCCCAGCACTAAAGGGAATATAACATGGGAGGAAAGGCTTAGCCTGCAGTGACCCAGCCTCCATGCAGGTAAGACTTCTCCAGTGGCTTGACTGCTTTGCTTTTCTTTTTGAACCCCAATTTCTGTCTCTGTGTTTTATTATTCATGCTAGAGGCACTCATTTCTTTTGTTTTTTATTGTTTGTTTGTTTGTTTTGCTTTTGATGTCATTAATATCTTGTTACCAAGCATGATATATTGTAGGAACTACTTAGGAATCTCATGTGGGAGCAATTCTATGATGTCAAATGTAACTACAAAACATTTATGCCCCACTCTTTCTCAAAGGTACCTAGGTAATAAACTAAGTAGTCTTACTAGTCTAGTGTAAATGATTACACCTTAGTTCATAGTCCTTAAGGGACTTGATTTTATTGGTCTGTGAAAATATATCACAGGACGATAGTGAAAACAAAATTGTGTATTGCGCTTTGGGTAGATAGGTCATGCCTGGCATATGCTATGAACTTGGCAAAGACTATCTGTGATTATAATTACCTGCTCAGCAAAGGGCTCTGTCAGTGATAATAGCTGAAGGACCGTGCAGTCTGCTCAGTGTGGGAAAGATGACTCCTGTCCTCGACATTAGGTTTACTCGCCTGTGCTGGTGTCAGATAGATGGTTGATCATACTACTTAGCACAGTTTGTCATGCTCAATTTAGCTCTCACTCGCCTGTATTCCAACAACCATTGCCTTCCTACTAAGAACCAAACATTCTCATGTTTTTCTTTCCATTATCATTCACAGCATGGTCATAAGATACTAAACTGAACATCCTGCATCTTCCGAATTTTCCAGTCAAGTCTGCTCTGCCTTTGCACCCAGATGAATGCTGCCGCCTCTGCCACGAAGTCCCCTTCTTTGCTTTTGCACTCCATCCTCTTTAAAATCTTTGCAAGATGATTTTGTCTCAATTTGCTCGTCATCTTTCTTTGTTAAAACTTAGTACTCCTTGGAGAAAGGAATCCTGTTTCACAGATCTCATATGCCCCTCTATCATGTCATGATAATTTGTGCCAAGTACACAAATACTGGTTGAATTGAAGTGAAACAATATCGTAATATATTCTGTACCAGTGCTGATATTGTTTGCATTCTCCTCTTGGACTCTAACTGCAGCATTTGGTACACGTTGATGATTCTTAGTGTTAAGCGAGAATAAAAACTATCTCGAAGCCAGGCTTCTCCTTACCCAGAAAGCTGGTAACTGTTCTTGAAATATTTTACTTAGGACCTGACAATCTTTATATTTTTTTCTCCTTAACGAAATTTATTTGTTTTAAGCTATATATTTTAAAGCCAAATTTTTGCAATGTTATCACTACACTTCGGCTATGTTAAATCACTCTCAGGTGCTATTTACTTTACGTTTAATGAATGCCCTTTGCCACTGTCATAAAATTAATTGATTTTTATCATTGGAAAATTCAGCAAGAGTGACAGGAGAAGGGTTGAAAGAACTTGAACACGACATCTTCATGTTTGACTCAGCTTTAGCGAAGGATTTTACTGTAATTATCACCCTTAATAGTGGAAAATCAGGCTCTAGAAGGTCCAAAATTTCATGTTGCCTGAGTCATTTAGCTCACAAACTTCTGTCTCTTCAAGTTGAGCATTTGACAGAACAATGGTGATAATAGTCACAGCATTTCTTCTGATTTCTCTACAGAGAAGCAGTGCATTCTTTTCCAGGGCATATGCATAAAAGGATGATCAGCCCAGAGTTTCCCCTTTTATTCCTTTACGATTCTTTCCATTGCTTCTAAATTCTCTGAAAATCCACCTCACTTTCACGTGCGGGCCTTTTCAACAAACTCACTAACATGAGCTAAGCTTTGACTCACAGGAGCAGAATTTTAAGGAAAAGAGTCTACACACAAAGAATTCACTAGGGCTGCTTTATTTTTACTGGGCATATTTTATAATTACAGTATGTCATAGTCACAGTTAAGTTGCTGTGAAGAAACACCATGACCACGGACGGTCACTCTTATAAAAGAAAACATTTAACTGGATTTGCTTATAGTTCAGACATTTAACCCATGATCATCATGACAGAAAACATGGCTGCATGTAGGTGGACTGCTATAGCTGAGAGTTCTACATCCAGATCCACAGACAGCAGGAAGAGAGAGACATTGGGCTTGACTTGGGCTTTGGAATCATGGACATCAACACAGATCCTGGCTGCAGTAGAGCTATGGACCCAGACGTGGCCCTCAATCACAGTTCAAGTTTAAATGTCACCATAGCCCTGGGTGGCATCACAGGCCTCCCAGATCTGTATGGGCCCAGTAACAGCTTGACCCTTAAACACCATCATGGTCTAAGGTGTCAGCTCAGGTGACAGTCCTCTGCACAGTCCTCAGTGGCAACAGGAGCCACAGACGTCAATACAGAGCCCAACTGCAACAGGACCACAGACCAAAACACAGCCCTTGGTGGCAGTCCAGCCTGGCTGACACTATGGTCCCAGGTGGCAGCGTAGGCCTTTTAGAGCGGCATGGCCCCTGGGGGCTAGATCCTTTGGACATAGTCACGGGTGATAGCCCAGGCCCTGGGCATCTGCAGGGCCCTTGGTGGTAACAAGGAGCCACAGGCATCAGTCTACACAGGCCACCCGGACTGCATCAGGGCCATAGATGCAGTCATGACCTTTGGCCACAGCCCAAGTCAGGAAATCATCGAGGCCCCAGGGGGCAAGCACGCTACTCAAGTTGTCCCATTCCTCACCACCCTCTCTTCTTCAGACTGGCCCATCTCACCAGCACATGAACCCTTCTGCCTCTCTCTTCCTTTTCCCCACCTCATACTCACTCATCATGACTGTGCCTTACCGCAGGGAGCAAGGTGGCCTGGGACCTGGCTGCCCTCCTCTGTCCAGGCCTAATATCGCTGGGCCCAGAGCTATATAACTCATTCATGTCAAGTCAATCTTTTCTCAGCAAGGAAATTATAAAATATTGTCTAGTTTAGCCAAAATTTCTCATGTTAGTTCCATTATTTTGTGTGCATTTCCTTTCTGTGCATTAGATACGACATCCTTCAGAGCAGAGACCATATCTTATAAGTAAAACGTCTGAGCTTGAGGCCCGTATTTTCAGGTACTGACAGACTCCTGTGACATTTATAATTATCCAGACAAGAAAATCACAGACACACATACACACAGACACAGAGACATATATACAAACACATACGCACACAGATACATACAGACACAGAGACATACATACACATATGCACACACAGAGACATACATGCGCACACACACACACACACAGAGACATACACACACACTCCCCAAATGCTAGTGCTCCACTCATTGATTACTTCCCCTAAGGCACAATATAAGAGACTGAGAACAGAGTTGTGGGAAAGATCCACTCGGTGTGATATTGAACCCTGTCACATCATTTAGAGACAGGAAGGCAATTAGCAGATGCACGGGCCAGCCAGTGAGAAAACTGACATGTATGTGACAGTTGTAGCTCTTGGTGTTACAATTTCTAGAATGGTTTGAAACTTTTGAACATAGAAAGGAACATAATTCCCAGTTTAATCCATTTCGTTACTGAAGGATTATTTATTCGATACTTACTGAACACTTGTACATGTGCTGGAAACTCAAATCAATTATATGAATTCTGCCTATAAGCGGCTTAAAGTCTAAGGAGTAATATATTTTATTGCTAGGTAACTGAGGAACGAATGCTCAGAAGACCTTTAGAATTGTTTTAATAGCAGACAGTCATATGGAGGATCAAGTGAGTCAAGCCTTTGCTACAAATGCCTCATCTGGAAAAAGCTCATATGATTCACCCAGAAGCTATGTATAAACATCTTCTGAAAGGTCTGTTCATAACCCAAGTACCATGCAAACGCAGGGTTCTTGTGTCCTACATTTACAAGCAGACACAAAAAAGTACAAAATAAAAGTACGCACACTTTTCTGTATGGTGTACTTGCTTCAGGAGTTAATAAAATTACCAACTCTCTGTCTTTGAAGGTTGGTCTGTGACGATCTGTCTCTTTAATGCTGACAGTATCCAGCCAAACATTAGCATCATTTCCTCTAAAAATGAATGAATATTCAATTCAGGATTTTCAAAGCTCTTCATCACCATCACTCGACAACTTATTAGACATTACTTTTAATCTGTCTTCCTGAACACACTTTCTGATCTACACCTTCTGGAACTAATATATTCATGATGCTGATGGTAATATTTGTATATAGGAGATTTATGTTGTGAGCCATGAAGCATGGCTTTCAATTTTTAAGTCTAGTTTGATGAACATCTGAACTACTAATACCCTCCCTCCCTCCCCTGTGTGTGTATGTGTGCATGTATGTGCATGCAAGTGTGTGCTAGAGGAAATCTTAACTAAATATAATTTCTGAAAATTTGATTATTTTTAACAATGACTTGATAAAAGGCATGAGTGTGATAAAAATAAAACTATAATATGATTTGAAAACAATCTTTTCTTCCTAATTAAAATTTCATGTTAAGATTTACTAAGATTGTGTAAATGAAAAAAAATGAAGAACTAAGGCACAGAACATAGAACACCAACCCATATCTCGATTATATTTCTATTAATTTAGATAATTTCTTCAATTTCTCTACACATTTTAAATGTATACAGTATGCTTGATATAAGTTTTTCATGCATCTTGAAATAATAAAAGAAAATGTCATTATTCCCCTCCCTCATATTTCTGAATAAGCAACTTTGAAAGTGTCACTAGTCACAGGGTAGGATCAGTTTTACACTTACATATTTTCATTATTACTGCATTCATGAGAACTGCACCTGGATTTTGTGACTCTAAGTTTCCTTCCAGTACTTAATAATATTTAAAAATAAAATTGCAAGGATGTCTTCACTGGTAATACTCTAAAACATTTAAAGACAAGTTAACACTTTATCAAACTTCTTCCACACAAAAGGAGAAAGCTACATCTGAAATCATTGTATGTTATCAGAATTGGCCGATGTCAAAGTCCAACAAAATGTCTAACACACACGCACACAGAGGAATGTTCCCATCTGAAGATGCCAAGTAGCCACAACAAAATAATACATGAAATCATTAATAATTAGTAAAATTATTCAACATGCCCCAAATGGTAATTATCCTAGAAATACAAAGGAGATTTGGTGAACAACAATTAACTGATATAGTACAACCCACTATTATCACAAAGAGGAACACAGGTTTGACTCAACTCATACAAAAACAGCATTTGAAGGAAAGCAAAGCTTTCTTGTAATTGAAAACACACAATGAACTAGGAAACAGCAGAGAAGTTTCTGGACATAACAAAGAACGAGTATGAAGAAAACCTACAGCCAATGACAAGCCAATGGCAAAAGACTCAAAGATTTGCTCAAAGGATCAGCAGGCTAAGGATGCTTTCAGGACTGCTGTTCAGCTTGCATTGCAAACTCTGACCAGGGACTCAGATGAGAAATTGAACTAGCAGGCATGCAAATCGGAAAGGAAGACATTCAAGTTATCACTGTTTGCATATGAGAGCAATATGTATATGTCAAAAACATTAAAAAATCCACAAAAAACTGTGAATTTTAACAGCAAATTTAGTAAGGTTGTAGAATTGAAGATCAAAAAAGAAATTAGTTGTATTTCCACAAACTAGCAATTAAAGAACACAACTAAAATTAATTTAATTAATTTCTTCATGTTTTTTAGGAGCATGAAGAAAAGCAATAAAATATAAGGGACAAATTTAAGCAAGCAGGGATATATTCTGGTTCAAAATACAGGAAATGAGCAAAAGAAATCAAAGACAAAGAAATGGAGGTATAATATGTGTTCATGGATTGGAAAACGTAACATCAAGATGGCAATGATTTCAAAAAGGTCTATACATTCAATACAACCTCTGTAAAAAACTCATAATGGTCTTTTTGGAAGAAATAGAAAAGCTAATTTGTAATTGGAGGTTTCTCTCCTGCCCACCAGTTCCAGAATAACCACTTCGAGGTTTAGTAGTGCTTTTAAATGTTTGGTCAAAAGCTCAGGTTTATTACTAACTAGCTCTTATATCTTAAATTAACCCAGTTCTATTCCTCTGTGTATCGCCATGTGTGTTGCTGAGTGGTGCTCTGGCATCTTGCTCCTTTGGTGGCTACTGGAGTCTCTCTAGTCTACACCCTTCTAATCCTGTATTTCTATGCTTGGATTTCCCACCAAAATGTAGCCTATCTTGCCATAAGCCAAAGCAGCTTTATTTATCAACAAATGAGAGCAATATATTCACAGCATATAGAAAGACATCCTATAACACTGTGAAATTTCTAGGGACCCTAAAAAATCAAAGCAATATTACAAAAACAGGGCAACATGATTGAACACAGACATGCTGATTACAAAGTGCACAGATTTGGAATACTCAACCCCATATGGTTCAGGCAAAAGGATAGGAGCAAAGAACAATAGAATAAAATAAAGATCTTACAAATAAATCCTTTTATATACAGTGAAATGGTTCTAATGAGGACATTGAAATGTTTCAATGAGAAGGCATAACTCTGTAAAAAGTGGTACAAAGGCAGTACAACATACATCTACAAAATAATGATATTAAAGCTTTACTTCCTGACCGATGTAAAAAACTAAGTCATTGTGGATCAAAGACCTAAACATAAAAGTTAAAAATCTAAATCACTTTGAATAATATGTAGGAATAAATATTGATGACATTAGATTTGACCATAGAGTTTAGAGATTAGATCAAAGAAAAGAACAAGAAGACAGGGTGAAAAAAGCAAAAAAACAGCATATGGAATAAGGGAAAGTATCTGCAAATTATGTATTTGATGAGGTCTAATATTCACTACAGATATAATTTTTAAAAAAGTCACAACTCAACAGCCAAAAGATAATCTAGCATAAGAAAAAGAACTGGAGTGGACATTTTTTTTCAAAAAAAAAAAAGACACACAAATGCTCAATAAGCACAAGAAAAAAAAATACCCCAAATTATGAGTTAGTGGGGAAAAACAAATTTAAAAAGCAACATGAAATACCATGTCATACCTACAGCATGGCTGTAACAACAAATAAAAGGTAAATATGGTGAAGTTGCCTATGAGACTGAGAAATGAAGAGAGAATTCTGTGAATTCCGAACCAAGATTCTTATGCAAAAATCAAACAAAATATATTCATTTTGAAATACCAGAGAAACTGTTGAGAAATTGGGAAATTATATACTATTTGTATATTGTTTATGCAAAATGGCATCGCAATCATAGCGAATACATGATTTTATCTCAAATTTAATACAGAATTAGCATATTGTCTGTAATCTCATTCCTATGTTATACCCACTCCCCAGTTTATTTTTAATGGTCTGTTTAAAAATTCAATTCAATTTAATTACGTGGCCAACAAGTTTAAATTTGTAAACATTTCTGACAGTAGAGACAATGGAGAGAAAGAACTTGCCCTTGGTGTTTGCATACTGTTCTTCTTCCTCTTTTTATTTAACTATTGAGATGCAATAGGAAGGGAATGGAGCCAACTCAAACTCAGATCAAAGCACAAACTCTACTAACAATTACTCATCAAATAATTCTCTTTTTTTACATCAAAGCACAAACTCTACTAACAATTACTCATCAAATAATTCTTTTTTTAACCTATTAAGCCTGACTTTATATCAATAAAAGCTTAGAATCCATGACTTCCCAACTTCTTTCACCCTAAGCTGGAAAGAGAGTAAGTATTATTAAAAATCATCTTTGATTAACAACATTATTTTCCTCTATTTTGAACATAACTTCAATGGGGATCTTTTACCTCAATGTAAATGACTTGAAATTGTTAACGTGTTGTTCAGAAAACTCAGTAAAATAGGTATGTCCGTGTCATGTGAGTTGGCCAGGATTCTTGCCCAAACAACGGAAATATGTTAGATCACTTCTTATGCATGGTATTTTGAAAGGAAAATTGCTGACATGAATATAAAAAAAAAATCCCACTCCTCCAGAAGCTCCAGAAATCACTTAGGCAAAACTAGAGGAGGGTATTAGGCAATCAGTGCCTTTAGTCACACACACACACACACACACACATACATACACACCCTTCTTAATTCTTCAGCGAGTCTTTGAAACACTAAACTTGACAGTTTTTGAAATGTTGCCTTGTTTCAACAAAAAAAAAAAAACTATGAGAACACCCAGACTGCTGCAGTTACCTTCCAAAAGAAGGAATGCAGGGGATTTTTTTTTTCCTGTTTAAACAAATGCTATTGTTTTATTGCCAATTTTTCTCTTAAAAGTACCATTAATGAATCCAACAACCTTATTAGGTATTTTAAATCAGTTAACTAGGCTGTCAGAACTTGCTCTAAATTCTCATGCAGCATATGAAAGTGCCCTCTTCTCTAGTTCTCTTTGAACTTGTAACTACACTGTTGGCCATTTACTTCCAGAATGGTGCTTTTATGTTGCCCACGTCATTAAATTATGATAGGATTTCCTTAAAAATCCCATGGTATGGGAGAGGGGAGTTTCTTCAACTTCATTTCAAAAAGTTGATGACTAATTCATACTATATTAGCTCAGTGTTTTCTCAACTCCTAGTCTCTGCACTTGTACTGTGTAGATGCTATGTGGCACCCTAAGCTGTAACTAGAATCATCAGCAGTCATGTCCTCCAGCCTGCACAGAAGAGTCTTCTGTGACACGTAGTACTACATGGCTATAATCCCAGCACTTAGGAAGTATGGGCAGAAGGATCATGAGTCCTAGGCCAGCCAAGGCAACATAGATAAATCTCTTGTTAATTGATACTGTTGTCGTTGTCATTTCTTTATTTTAAAAATGTTCAGAGACTGACACACAGAAAGGACGAAAATGAAACCAGGAGGGAAAGTATCTTAGTGACAGTTCTATTGCTGTGAAGAGATACCATGACCATGACAGCTCTTATAAAGGAAAGCGTTTAACTGGAGCTTGCTTGCAGGCTCAGAGGTTTAGTCCGTTGTCATGGTGAGGAGTGTGGCAATATGCAGGCAGACATCATGGGCCTGGAGAAGTTGAGAGTTCTACGTACAGATCTTCACGCTGAAGAAAGAGAGATAGACCGGGGCCTGGCTTAAACTTTGAATCCCCAAAGCCTACCCCCGGTAACACACTTCCTCTAACAAGGCCACACCTATCCCAGCAAGCCCACACCTCCCTTTCCCTCTCAAGCAATGCCATTCCCTAATGACCAAGCATTCAAATATATGAGCCTATGGGGCCATTCCTATTTAAGCCACCACCACAGAGGGAGGTTGGGATATAAATATAAATATAGAAATTGTTTTTAAAGGATGTTATGCAAGAGATTCTTTATATTTTTAATATTCCATTAATTTGATACTGTAAAAATCATAAGACTACACCATGACTCAAATGTCAACCGCAATGAAATTCAAAATCACTGTGTGTAAAGAGTAGGGTTTAGAGAAATGACATTCACCTGTACACACACTAACAATAGTCTGTGACTCCACGTCTCTGGGCGTGTTCTTTATTTTTCTCAGCTTTTATTTTGAACCTTCTAAGCATCAAAATCATATAAAGTTAAATTCAACAGTTTAAGAACACTTTTGAAGTGAGATTTTGGAAATTTTACTTCTTCAAAAGTTGGAACATGAGATTGACAAATTGGAATTTCAGTTAATGGCTACAATTTACTTGTTTGGGCCTGTTACCATGCAATCTATAGTATATTGGCTTCTCTAGGGAATATAAATGAAATTGAAACCACGTTCTCTTCCAGTGCAGTAAAAGCATCACCCTTTAGAATAGTGGCTCTCAACCTTCCTAATGCTGTGACCCTATAATACAGTTCCTCATGTTGTGGTGACCACCAAGCATAAAATAATTTTTGAGGCTATTTAATGGCTATAATTTTTGCTACTGTTATGAATCATAATGTAAAAGACTGTGTTTTCTGATGGGCTTCAGCAAACCCTGTGAAAGGGTTTTTGGACCCCATGAGGAGTGAGTACTCACAGGTTGAGAACCACTGCCTTAGAAACATTGGATCCAATGCTATCAAAGGAGATTCATGACCAGGAAAGGAAAAAGAATCTCATAGTTGCCAAATACAAGTTATGAATGGGTGTACTTCAGCCAGGTCACCATTTGAGACCAAGCACCTAAGTTTCTCCACCCACCAAAAAAATGAACTGTAATTTAAAATATAGGAAATTTTACTAATTTAATCATTAAAAAAATAAGATCTTTTTCCGAGTTGATCTTGGCATGTTTTTTAAAAGACAGTTTCACTGTGTAACCCTGTCTGGCTTTGAACTCACCACATAGACCAGGGTGACCTTGAACTGATGGAGACCTGCCTGCCCACCTGTGATAGGATTAAAAGTCTGGGCTACTGTGCCTGGCTGGGATCAACCATCCTGTAGTATCTACTTACCCCTCCTCCTTTGGCAGGTTGTTGAGTTTCCCTAGGAGAAGGAAACTTCCACCCTGAATACTACTTAAAATGTCCTACCTTGAATGTTATAAACTACGCATCTTTCAATGCCAGGTAAATAACATGCCATCAGTCAAAACTAGTGATGAAATTCCAGCATGAAAAGGCACTAAGACATGCTGCATTTATAAACTGAGCAACCATCCATCATCTGTCGTTGACACACACAGCAGCTAGTAGCAACTATTGGAGGGTTTATGGAGAGAAAGAAAGAAAGAAAGAGAGAGAGAGAGAGAGAGAGAGAGAGAGAATGCAAAAATAAGCAGCATCAAAACCAATAGGAACCATGGGAGAAGAAACCAGTGTCCATAAAATGAGGAATGATAGTCATACTTTTATTTAAATCAACGAATCTTGTCAATAGTTAAGGGCTACTTATACTAGAGATTATTAAAGTTAGAATATTATACCATGTACAAAGTATAGCCTCCATCTAAGATGTGTACTTGATGACACAAAGTTTATCTATAATGGCCATTTTTTGTTATGGGAATTGACTAGATTAAACAATTTTTAAGTTAATCAAGGATATATACTATTTATATTTTCCAATACAATTAATCAATGATTCCTGTGGTAAAATACTGCTAGAACAATGGAAGATTTTCTAATCTCAAATGCTGTATTAGTTACTCTTCGGATGCTTTGATAAATATGAAGACCAAGGTAATGTACAGAAGGAAGAGTTTGTCTTGGCTTACAGTTCTTGAAGAATAAGAATCCATTATGGCAGCAAGGCATGGCAGCTGACAAGGATGGCAGCTGGAGAGGGAAGCAGAGGTTTCACATGCTCAATATCAACACTAAGCAGAGAAAGAATGGGAAGAGGATGCAACACTGCACGCTCAGAACCAGACCTATGCACATATTTCTTGGAGCAAAGTGGCCCCTCCCCATAACTTCTCCAAGCAGTAACACCAACGGAGATCAAGTGATCAAATGCTTGAATCTGAGGTGCTTTTCCTCACTCAAACCACCAAAGAAACTTTTCTTAACTCTCGTAACACATATCATCACACAAACCAAGTGTCAGAGTATGCTATAGGTCAACCTAGGGTTAGCAAGTACATATTTTAAATAATACAAGAATTTAAGTTGCTTGTAATCCACATTTATTAATTATAAGTTAGACATAGAAAGTTCATTTCTACCTAGAGATTAACAGTGTAGCATTATGTTAGCAACAATGTAATTTGTAAATCTGCTTTTTTTTAAATAAAATTTCAAATTCATTAAAAGAATATAATTGGAATTTTTAAAAATTTCTACAATGAACAAAAGAAAGGTGAGCACTATTCAATTCACCTAAAGCATATTTCCCTTCAAAATACCTAGAACACATGCACATTTATCCATAGCATCAACCCTTATAGGATGTGGTGAACTGTACACTAGGGAATTTGAAGATGGGCTTCTTCAGAAACAGAAGTCAAGGAATCCAATGGTCCACCTCCACTGCTGCTAAGTCTCTTGGCTTGGGGCCAGAGACTGAGAACGCCTACTTACATCAACAGGACACACTACAGAAGGAAATGCAATGGTGATGCTTGAACCTGAGCCAGGAGAGATAACTGAGCCAGGGAACAAAGGACAGCTCCACAGCCAACGGGCCTGGTGCCAATTCATCATCTACTATACAAGCCAGGCAGCTCATACATAAACACTTTCCTGAGCAAAAACAAGCCAACAGTTTTCACTCTCAGAGTTAAGGACAGAATGGATGGAGTAAAGACAGAGAAATAGAGGGAACTTATAAAGAAGAAAAAGAAATTTCTATCCTTTCCAGGAAGCTAGCAATGTCTGGAGTTGTGGCAGGAAAGAGTTAGAAGCAAAAAACAATAGCAATGTGAGTGCTTGTTGAAACTCCATCAACACTTACAGGAGGTAAAGCCTATGGTTTCAGAGATATTAATATGTTAGTCTAAAATGAGCTCTTCACAGTCAAAGCCAAAGGAGGGTCTAAGTCATTAACTGATTTGTATTAATTCAATATTCTTTGAAGATTAAGTACATCCTGGCATTTCAAAATACTCATTTTTTTACTTAGATTAGATCAGAAAGGTCTCTGATTCAATTGTTTCACAAACTGCACGTAAGCTCAACCATTAGCGGCTAAAAGGAACAAATATGCTAAGTGCTAAGAACTGGCCCCATCACACCCTGGGAAAACAAAGGATTGAAGTTGCCTTAAATGAAAACATAAGGAGGTGAGTCAAATACATGGCGAATGTCTTCGCTGTAGTCAGTTCATCGAAACTCCTTTGACATACACCAGACCTCTCAAACTAACACAAACCGAAGTCAACTTACATTGTTCTTGCCAGAGTCCGGGGAAAATAATGGAATTAATTATACTCCACCTTGAGGTGTTCACCAAGCCACAAAATGTGCCAAGAAAGAGAAAGAGAAATATGTCTATCTTCCCTTAAGAAGGACAAATATTGCAAGCATCCACATATATCTTGAGTTTTTATATGAAGGACAAACTCCATTAATAAACATTGCATTGGGAAGAATTTTACCGTCAATTAGATTTCTGAGGCTCATTAACACTGGTGAATTTGTTAGGTTGATAATTCCTTGAGTTGGGGAATTGTCCTGTCTGTTGTAGACTACATAGCAACTTCCAAGCCCTCCATTACAGTCAATGCGATTTTCTCTGCATCTGTGACAGTAAAAACTTACCAAATGTCCCTTGGGGGACAAAATCATGGCAATTGGGAACCACTATTCTGATGAAATATTTTCCTTATTTTCTGTATTCTTTAGTCAGCATATCCATCATCTTAGACATTTATTATTTCTTTTTGTTGAGAACACTCAAAATCCTCTACAGAATCATCATGAAGGTGGTTCACCTTTAACCAAAAATATAGTTAGGCAAAACAGATGTACATAAACAAAACAGATGTGTATGTATCCCTATGTTCCTGCATTTATGGTCCTGACTATTCCTCACAACAATTCAATGACTTTCTAGGGTCTTGGAAATTTTCCCATAAAACTGGCATATGCTACAACCCACAGGAACAAGCCATTGTGGAGAAGACCAACCAAGCTCTTAAGGAGCTGTTGGCCAGGACTCTCTCACCAGAGGCTAAGAGAGATCCTCATCTGACCTTAACAGAGGTCCTGTTTCATATATGTTTCCTGAGTGCCTAGCAAGGGGCATTGTCAGTGGTCCTGATTGTGCCTAGCTAATGAGAGATGAATATGAGATGTTAACTGTCAAAGGATCAGAATGCCTGGGTGCTGGGAGGGTATATAAGTTTTCCCTGTTGTTAAATTAATGAGTCTGCTGTAAGCCTTCTACCTGATGCAGGAATAACAGGTAATTGTGAGATATCCTATAACATGACTGCTAGCAACTGATCATGGCACCTCTGTAAGAGCAGTATGCACTCTTAACCTCTGAGCCATCTTTCTAGCCCCTATAAATGCTGTGACTTTTAATCCTCTTGCTGAGAAATCTTTCTCTTTAATTTCAGTTGCTGTGCAAGGATAAGCCAACAAGGACAGTGCGGTACATACTAGGATTTTAGTTACTAAAAGAGGAGTAAGGGGAGCTAGTAGGGTTGGTGGAAAGGGGATTAGTATGGGATCAACTTGGAAAAAAAATTCAAGGTCAGAAAAGTAGCTGGGAGAGGAAAGTTGGTATACTGACTGGGTTGACAGGTTTGTGAGGTTGTTAAAGCTATGGAAGATGATAGACAAAAAGTATAAAGGAGTGAGTATAAGCAAGAGAGGCAGAAAAGAGGTAAGATGTAGAAATGACAGGGAATGTATATGAGTTGTGTATGGAAAGAATAGTATGGTATCCAAAAATAATAATACAGTGGTGGATGTTGTTGGAGTTTCTGTCCTGCCTGGGTCCCGCAATTGTTAAGTCCCAAAGAAATCACACAGAGGTCTACATTAATCATAAACTGATTAGCCCATTAGCTCATTATTATTATCTATTTTAGCCACATGGCTTAGTACCTTTTTCAGCGAGGCAGTCACATCTTCTGTCTTCTGTGGTTGGGACAGGACTTCCTCCTTCTCAGAATTCTGTTCTCATTGACTCTCCTCTACTTCCTATCTGGTTGTCCCGCCTATACTTCTTGCCTATCTACTGGTCAATCAGCATTTATTTAAAATATAATTGACAGAATACAGACCACTGTCCCACAGCAGGTGGAGAAACAGAACAATTGTGAAGCCTAAATTAGCAAGATAACAACTAAAGCAAAACCATTATGACTGTGTGTCAAGTTGACAAGGGATGGACTTGTAATGGCTATTCTTGGTACATACACACACACACACACACAC
>LOEQ01003779.1:126269-136757 GCA_001685075.1 Bramus lutescens
ATACCACCAAAGTCTAAAGTCCAGCTTTGTAAACCAATGAGTTTTATTGGTTTACCCACAGGAATATAATTGATGGATTACTTAGAGGAGCAGAAATGAATCAAAGACAGCCACATCACCAAAGCCCACCACAGTATAGGTAGCAGCTCACAAACTGGGAACCTAGAGCACACTGCACAGCCTATGGGCAGCACCACAACTGGAAAGTGTCCTTTGAAGGTGGCTCAATCTACATTTCTTCCAGGCATCTTGACTGTGATATTCCATCCATTGCCAAAACAATCTTTTCAGAGACTTTCATTAAGTCTCTACTCTACAGGAAGACAGGTTATCTATCTCATATTGAAGGTTCTTTCCCTTGAAACTCTGTGTATTCCTATCTAACCCAGTCTGAAGTATTGCTATGCCTCAGTATGTCTTTGAGTTTATTTCTAAGGCAAACACATCCACTATACAGTGTTTCAGCTCTCTTTGCTTCATTGCATACAAGAAAAAATATTTGTAGAATCTGAGGTGATTCTCTAGCAGCGTTTGTGACATTCATGATGTGGATTGCATTATAACGTGGTTCTGCAGATATCATGTGGGGGAAATTATTGTCATGCCAAGTAATATGACCCACAAATTTGCAGTCAATAAGTCCTATGAAATATTAAACTGAAGGATAAAAAATTGCAATATTGTTCTCAGTTCCCTTCTAATTGTATACTAAAAAGTATAACCTATAAAGAAAATAATTAGCGTATTTCAAATAGACACTAGGGCTTATGATTACTTGGTATACCAATGCCCAATACCGAAAAACCTTTTGCCATCTAAGCAACTTATTAAAAAGTAAGAGTAAATTTTCTTTAACGATATTAAGGAAATGTTATTAAAGAGCATTAGGGCTGCTATCCTCAGAACTCCCTTATTTATATGACTTATAAACCTACAGGAAACTGATAGTAACTTTAAGAAAATAAATTAGCCTTCCAGCTTCTCTGGGTTTATCAGAAAAAGTGGGTGTGTTTATTTAGAGCTAGTTGGTTAGTTAGCTAGTTGTTTGAGACAGGGTCTCATATACCCTAGGCTAACCTTAAACATATATATATATGGATGACCTAGCATGCCTGACCCTCTTATTTTATTTCTAAAGTGGTTGGTTGATGGGAATTCATAATCAGACCCATGTATAAAGTGTCAATTGTACACATTTTAAATAAAAATTAAATTTTCATAAGTAGGTATCTATAGTTATCTATTTCATTAAAAACAACTTTTGAAATTAGAAATATTTCTTGTTTCTTCATGACTATTTGCAAATGCAAATGATGCATAGCTGTTTTGATTCTTCCTTATAGGATAATGCAAAAAGGAAAATATTTATAGAACTTTGTATAAATTCAGCTTTTTAAACACACACACATTAAACAGAGTTTCACATTTTACTTATGCTCAACAGCAGTTGTATAGAACTTCAGCATAAGCAGCTCTGTAATTTATATGCTTTAATAGTGTGCATCTTGGTGCTCTCACCGTGGAAATAAATCTTTATCCTAACACCATTTCGTCAACTATTCTCTAAGACTCTCACATTGAAATTGCTTCAGTGAAGCTATCACACATTTGTAGACACCTGATCGCAAGCCTCCCTAGAATATCCTTCAAAAAGAAGGTCTACGCCTTGTTTCTGAAAGTCTACTGCTCTCCTGGGAGAGAATGATTTCTATATTGCTAATTACTTGGGAATATAGTCTAAAGAAAATAACCTCTACTAAGTGAAGTATGAGACTACTTAGCAGTTAAAGAAATAGAATACTCTTTTGTGAAGAATCTTAATCATTTTCATTACATTTTCTTTGACCTGTTATAGCTTAGGAAGGTGGATAAAATACTATTTCTTCTTATACATCAGTATTTCCATAGTTCTCTCTTATCACAAGAAGGAAATGCGAAATGATGACCAGTCTCTGTTCTCCATATTATCAAAGTATAATAAATGAGATAACTTCAGCATTTACTAAACAACATGACACCCAGCAGTAAATTGAGTTTAACCCATGAGGTCAGTTATTTCAACTTTAGAATTTCAAACTGAAGTGTCATGAAATTTCAGTCAGTCTCTGCTTTATTGAGATCATTTTATCTCCTCACCAGTACACGATCCCAAGAGTTTCCTTTAAAGATGATGAGTTCTTGATGAATTATTCCCATCCAGAGGTCTGTTGAAGTGAAGTCTCGGAAATAGCGCATGCTCCAAGCAGGAACATTCATTGTTCTTCCACAGTTTGGTACTCTAATTCATACAGGATGGTAGGTGGAGTGAAACAGGCACCAAAAAAAACAGTATTCGGGAACACACCGACAGAATAACAAGTTTGACCCAAACAGCATAATTAAAGTACGATGCCATTTAATGAATCAAAATTGAAACATTGTCTCAAGAAAATTTAAAGACTAGGAAAGGAAAAGCTCTGAACAAATGACCACTGAATGACAACAAGTCACACGGGACACCTCTTCATGATAAAAGTAAAAAAAAAAAAAGTCTGCTCCACTGGACACCTTCCAAGGACACATCCATGTCACTGTTGCAGAAATCTAGACAAATGAGGAACCCGTTTCACACTAATCTAGTGTCTACTCATTGTGAATCTTGGTGTGTATTGTGTGGTTTAAGCTTTCCAGACCCGCCCTGGTGCAGCTAACTCTGATTCTCTTTGTGTGTTTGGGTATTCATCTTCCTTCCTTAGGTAATCATCAGTGGTTGAGCACAGTTCCTGTTACATATTTTTAGAGGAAAGCTTTTCCTAATGATGTTAAAAATTCCTTGAGCAATGTTAACAGACTGAATGGTACCTTTCAGGAGTGTTTTGTTCCTATTACTGTTTGTGTCATCTTAAAGCTCATTCTGTTCCACCACTCAAGATTTACCAACAACCACATCTATACTTTCATTCTCACCTTTCAGGCATCAGTTAGGGTTGAAGTAACAGGTCACCAGTTTCTTACTATCCTAGTATTTCTGGTTCCATTTTTAAAGCAAACCTATTTTTATTTCAGTGTCAGGTCTATTTTTTTTAATAACAGAGTGTGAAATACACACACATACACGCATACACCATGCCACTAAAGTATGTTATAAGAACAGAATATAAAATAAAGTGCAAATATTTGAGATAGAAACAAAAAGTTTAAGCATTCACTCATATTACTGTTTTTATTACTCAATCCAAGGCAACACATATTTACTAAAACAAGCAAGAGTTCATCAAAAATGACAATATTTAATATCCTCACATAAAAATCAATTTTCACAATAATCTAATAGCAAATATAAAAGAAAAAATTTCACAAAGGCAGCAAATACTGAAAATGAAAAATAATGCAAATGAGAAAATTATCTCAACACAGGAAAACCATGAAAGTTTTACAAATATTTAGAGGGGGGTGAAAGATAGAAACAGTAAAATGGGCATAGACTTGGGTTGACAAATTTTTATAATATAAATTCAGTTCTCCTATTTAATTTATAAATTCTATGTAATCTTTAACTTCAAACAGGATTTTTTGAATAGACTGATAAATTAGCACAATAAAAGAATGATGAAGTTTCAGTGAGTGAGTAACTGATTATATCAAAGTAAAATAGAAATTAAGTAATAGATGAGCAGATCAATAACCCTCGAAAGAGACAATGACAATCAATACAGATGCATTTTTAGCTTTAAGAAAGATGATAAATAAGGAAAAATCTGTTTATGAATTATATCTTTCCATTTGAAAAACATTAAACTGTCAATAACTTATATTTTAAAAACTATTTTAAAATTGGAATTTTAAGCAGAAAAAATATTTGCCTTAATTATTTCTCCATTCTTGTGAAGAGACACATGACCCAGGCAACTTATAGGAAGATTTTATTTTTGGTTACAGTTCAGAAGATCAGCCTATAGTCATAGTCAAGTACATGGCAGCAGGCAGACAAGTATTGTGCTGGAGAAGTAGCTGAGAACGTATGTGAGATCTAGGGTCTGCAAGCACAAGGCAAAGTGGGAGGAAGAGAGAACGAGAAAGAGAGAGGGGTAGAGGGAAAGGGAAAGACAGAGCTCTAACTAAGAATATGGCATAAGCTTTTGAAATCTCAAAACTCACCCCCACTGACACCTCCTCAACAGGCCACACATCCTAATATTTCCGAAGCAGTTCCACCAACTTGGAATCAAACATTAACAAAAGTATGATGCATTCATATGTGTACAATAAAGCTACTTTCATTATTTATCTGCTCCTTTATTTAGTATGTGTATGCATGTATGCAGGCATATACATGCCATGGCACATATGTACAGATCAGAGAACCACTTTTGACCAGCTGGTTCTCTCCTTCTACCTTGCTTCGAGGCGGGGTATCTCACTGTATCTTCCTCTGCGCTGTATACTAAACATTTAGCTTTTTACACGAGTCCGGTGATCATTATCAGGTCATCAGGCACGCAAAGCATGCCATTTTTGCCTTCTGAGTCATCTTCTCCCACCCAACCCTCTTTAGGAGACAGGTTTTTTTCTTTGTGTGATGCTGTGAATTGAGCCCAGAGCCTTATTAATCATAGGCAAACTCTTTCCTGTTGAGTCACACCAGTACCCAGCCTTAACAAGTTCTTGTAATGTGAAAGCATGAACCTGAACAAGTAATGAAACAAACCAGCTGAAGGACGAGTAGTCTGTTTGACTTAGATGGCGCCTAAAGGAAGTGAACTCTTCCATATAGAGAATACAACAGTTGTTGCCAGGGCTGGGAAGGTGCAGAGTCATGGTGAGCCTTCAAAATTTGTTTAGAGACCAACTCATGTTAAGTTGCCCTTACCACAAAAAATGAATAAAAGGGATTAAAGAAAAGAGGAAAAGAGGGAGGGAAAAGAGAGAAAGAGAGGGGAAGGGAGAGAGAGAGAGAGAGAGAGAGAGAGGTAATTAAAAAGAATAACTCATATGAAGACTCAAAATAGATTCTGAAGGTTTAGGGCATGTCTGTCAACCTTGATGGTGGTGATGGAACCAAGGTTGTTTCCAAATATTCAGATTTATCAATAGTCCACATAAAATAAGTATATTTCTTTATATATCAATTATATCATACTATAACTTCATAAAAATTAAATTATGCATAAAAATGACATCAAAAAATATTAAATAAGCAGTAGACTACCAGAACATCCTTGGAGACAAATATAAATATTAAAATAATAAAACTTTGTCTGACAAGCTTAAAAGTAAAGGTGTATGCTACCAAACCTGGGAACAATCAGTGGGACTCACATAGTAGAAGAAAAAAACTAATTCCTAAAATAAATAAATAAATAAATAATTCCTTCAAGTTGTAATTTGATCACTACACATATACTATATGGCGTAATTGGGCATGCACATGCACACGCACGCATAAATTAATAAAACTTAGTTTAAATAGTAATAAATATAGTTAGAAATTATCCTGGTTTCATAAAGTATTTGTCCTTATACCCATAGATAAATGTAATCCTCACCACACACCAAGGAAATGTCTCTTTGCAACAAAGACAATTACAGAAAACTTTAACCAATCCAAGCGTAGCGTCGTGGAACCTATTCACAATGAACACATTTATAATACAAGTTCTCCACCTAACACTTAGAAATTATTGCAGAGGAAGAGGTAGAAAGATTGTAAGAGCCAGAGGATAGGGGGTTTGTTATGAGATTGTGTTTCTAATAATGTCAGAATCTACACCTATAAAGCCTCACCAACATGACTGGCTAAACATGAACTGAACAAGGACAACAACAAGTCCAGGAAACCTCAACCCTACACACAAAAAAACGACAGGCAACACACACAAGCTGAAGTCAACCCACCTGCTTCTTCTTGGACAGCTTTCAAGCAGCCTGTANTTTTTTTTTTTTGCAAGGTCACATATAACTCACCCGTTCATTCTTCATTCAACAAGGTTAAGAATGTCAGTCATTACATGGCAGATATTGTGACTTCTCTAGGAACCAGAACCGGTCAGGTCTGGTAGAGAAACAGACTTAAACAACAATATAACTAATGAAGCCATTCATACTGGCAAAGGAAACACTGTCTTCTGCCAGATAAGAGGTACCTAATGATCACTTTTGTTGTCGCTCTTCCTGGAATTAAAGATTTAAGTATTGAGGGAATGTGGAGATTTTATTTGTTTTTGCTTTTGTTTTCTGACTTGTGGTGTTGGTTGGGTTTATTTATTTATATATTTGGCAGGGAGAATAGAAAAGTTACAGTTAAAAGAATGATAATAAATTCTTCAAATAAAATAAAGGGTAGACACACAAGCATGGAAGCTAAATAAATAATAATACAGTAAGAACTGACAATTTTGTTGCATGACACTTGACAGTATTTCTAGATCCATGATAATGACCACACAACTGAGCTTTGCAAGCAGATATTATAGTCCTTATACAGTAAGTATAGAAACATTGTAGTCATAGATAGATAGATAGATAGATTACACAAGATATCCAAAATCCAAAGATGATATATAGATATATCAATTCTAGAGAATGTAGACAGCAGTTCTATAAAATATAGGAAATCTAGAGAATATATATGTATACACATACCAATTCTGCAGAATATACAATTCCAGAGAATATAGATCATTTCAATTCTAAATAACTTTGAGAAAACTTCAGTTCTAGAAAGCATACATTTATACCATTTCCAGATAATATGGATGCATTTCAATTCTAGAGACCATACTTACATAGCAATCCAGCATAACATACAGAAATATCACTTCTAGGCTGAACACATTCTTGGAATTACCCTAGATTTCATAATCAATTAAATTTACACCCAACTGAAGTAAAAAAATCATAGCCACATTCAGTTAAAAATGAGCAATACCCTAACAAATATTTATGGAAAGTATATTATACACAAAGACTTGTTTTTGACAAGCATTTTTGAAAAACAGTTAGGGACCAGACATAGAATCTTAGAACTGGACCAAAGCTATCCACGTCCTTTGGAGTCAGAGAATGAGATTGAATTTATGTTTACCTATTCGCTATCTCTTCTCCATAGATGGCTTCAGAAAGAAGATGCCCACATATGATTCATTTGCTTCTATTTGCCAGGTGGCCAGAAAGCCATGAAGGAATTATTCTGTGTTGGGTACACCTGGACCAGATGAGGGACAATGTGGACCTTACCCACTCCCTTATGAAGCTTATGTGACAACAAAGAAAACAGGACAAAGGACAGGAGGGACTAACTACATGTCTACTGAGCCTGATTAGAAGAATCTTGGGATTAATTAAATCCAGATTCCCTGCAACACTCAACAGTACCAATGCAAATCAGTGCTAGGTTGTATTTATAGATTTAGGAACACACACACACACAGCAATAATTCAGGAATAAAGGTTATACATTAGAGAAAGAACAAAGTTGGATGCATAAGAAGACTGGAAGAGGAAGGAAACAGAAGTGGCAAAGTAATTATATTTTAACTTAAAAAGAAATTAGTTTTTATGTGTTTCTTTTTTTCTCATATCTTACATCCTGAATGCAGTTTCCCCTCCCTCCACTCCTCTAGTCTTTTCCCTCAAACTGCTCTCCTCCCCCCACCCACAGCCCCTCCATCTCACCTCAGAAAAGAGCAGGCCTCCCAGGGACATCTAACAAACATGGCATAACGTGTTACAATAAGACCAGGCACAGACACTCATACCAAGGCTGGATAAGGCAGCCCAGTAGGAGGAAAAGGGTCCCACAAGTAGGCAAAAGAGTCAGAAACCACCCCACCCCCACTGTCAGGAATCCCATAAGATCACCAAGCTGTTCTGCCATAACATACAGGCAGAGGATCTAGGTCAGACCTGTCTGTGATGGCTCCCCCATCTCAGTGAGTGCTGGGCAGTTGCCTCTGTTGATTTTTTTAAAAGGCTGATCTGTCCTCAGTTTCCCTCTACATCTTACCATTTTCATAAAAAATACTCAAGGGGGAGGGGTTTTTTGTCTATCTTTTAGGCTTTCCATTCTGAGAACATAGTTCTGAAATTTCCTGGAATGCCATTTTGACCACCTACTTCTGAAAACACCTGTCCTAGACTAATGAAAGTTTAAAATCTCACCAGAAGTCTTCCAAGCCATGTAGCCCTCAGGTTTCTTACAAAAAACAGGTGAGTACCGGGTGATAGTTACGAAAGTTATAACCAGTCGAAACACCGTGTGCAGTTGGTTATGTGGATGATGAGAATTGGAAAAATAAATCAAAATTCACTGAGGGGTTACAAAACATCCAGAGAGAAGGAGGCTAAAGTCACAACTAACTCACCGAAAATACAAAAACTGTATAAAGAGCCAAACAAAGGGATTGGTATGGGTGGGCGCAGTTTCCAAACCGTTTAATTGTACACTTTACAGGGAGGTCTGCATGCTCACCCACATAAGACATAGGAGAAATATAGCATTCTTGCTTATTTCTTTTTCCTAGATAGATACGGTACTCAGAGGCTACACACATGCATTGTAGTTGGACTTTCTTTGGGACCGCCAGTCCACAAATAATGAAACAGAGACTTAATATAAATTTAAAAGCTTGACCTTTAGCTTAGGCTTGTTCCCAACTAGCTTTTTTTCCCCAGAGACAGGGTTTCTCTGTGTTGTATTGGAGCATATCCTGGAACTAGCTCTTGTAGATCAGGCTGGCCTCAACCTCACAGAGATCTGCTTGCCTCTGCCTTCCAAGTGCTGGAATTAAAGGTATGCACCACCACTGCCAGGTCCAACTAGCTGTTATAACTTAAATTAATAAGTTTCTGTTCATCTACAACATGGGTTTTGTTTACCTCTCTTCCATTCTTCCTCTTGTCTTGCTGGTGTCTCTGCCTCTCTTCTTTCTAGGGTTCCTGGCTCTTCCCGGAAATCCTACCTCTCCTCTCCTGCCTAGCTTTTGGCCGTTTAGCTCTTTCTTAAACAAATCAGAAGGCGCCTTAGGCAGAGTCACATCTTCATAGTGTGCAAAAATATTTTCCCACAACACCTGCCATAAGTAAAATATATCTTTTTGTTATGTTCACATCACATGCTAGACTCTTAGACAATCCTCTGAGTCGTTCCTTATTCTCTCAGTTTCCATGACATCTTTCCAATTTTGGTTTCTATGGTTTTTATGCCATCCCTGACTTGACATAAAACATACAGAGACGTGGAAATAAATTTAGAACATATGCTACATTGCTCTGTTCTCTTTTCTATCCCTTTAAAATTTAACATGATTTACAATTCTAGGTGGTCACATAGTGATGCCAATGACTCTTACTGAACCAAGAGAACAAAGATTTGTGTCAGAGGAGAGCACTGTTTCAGAACTCATGGTAGCTGTTTTCCTTTAACGGGACAGTGGGACCAGAGGTGGTGACCAGCATCCGTGCTCATACAGCATCCAGGACAAATGCTAGCCTCCATCACTCTGACAAGAGAAGCATCTCTACCACACTGCCCAACATGGACCTTGGCTGAGGTCACCATGCACCACCACCCACCGCTCCCGTTCATGTTCTGCCTCGCTTTCTCCAACCTTCCCAGAAACTCCCAACATCCTTCCAGTAAAATCCCTTCCCAAGTTAGTTTCTACTTCCAGAGTTGGTTTCTATAACTGACCACAACATACCCTGAGGAAAACAGGGGGATTTGTCGGACTTTGGGGTCATTAGTGTACTATTTCCTGGCTAGTGCTGAATGGTGCTCTAAATTTATAACCTGGTTCTGAGGAATGAGAACGAGGTAAAGTATAGCCGGACTCATTACACTCTGCACACTGCCCATCCTTACACCAGCTTTCAGGCTGTCACAGAAATTCCATTTAATGAGTCTGAAAAAACTCCTGAAGTTAAGTACTGTCATAAAAGAGGGTTTTTTTTTCAACTATTACATACCTGGGTGAGTTTGAAACTTACTGAAATTAGGTACAATTTCGTCCAGAATCACAGAACCTTCCACAAGTAAAACAACACCAAAAGGAGACTTAGGTCTTTAGTGTTTTTTGACTACTTTTTCATGGTTTCTTTTTTCTTTTTTCCCCCCTTAAGTGTCTGATAAAGCAAACTTAGGTCCTAGAATCAACAGTCATGAAATTCTCCTAATTTTCCTTGTTATTAGCTGAGATAACCCCGCAAAAATTTTCCCTCTCTCAATTTAAATTAAATTTATATGCCACAGCAAATTTAAATAGATAAGCTAGAGGTTATCTCACTGGTTTCACATAAAAATATTCCTATCTGGGAATAGCAAAACACTTTAAGGTGTGTGTTTAAAATCTAAGCGGCAGCTGGGCAGTGGTGGCACATATCTTTAATTTCAGCACTTGGGAGACAGAGGCAGGCAGATTTCTGTGAGTTTGAGGCAAGCCTGGTCTACAGAGCTAGTTCCGGGACAGGCTTCAATACAACACAGAGAAACCCTGACTTGAAAACCAAAAA
>LOEQ01003779.1:144942-156121 GCA_001685075.1 Bramus lutescens
ATTATTAACCCATTATTCTGATCTATGTTAGCCATGTGGCTCAGTACCTTTTTCTGTGGGGTAGATCCCATCCTGCTGCTTCGGTGGTCCGGGCAGGAGTGGGAGGAATCAACTTCCTCCTTCCCAGAATTCTCCTGTTCTCCTTGCATCATTTCTACTTCCTGTCTGGTTTTCCCACCTATACTTCCTGCCTGGACAATCAGAGTTTATTTAAAACATGATTGACAGAATACAGACAATTCTCCCTAAGTTACCCTTCAGAATTTTCTTTAAGAGGATTTGAACAGATAAAATCACCATTACTAGAAATAAATGATCTCAAAATTACAAGCGACAACTATAAATATACAAGTATAAGTATATGTGTAAAAAGATGAAAGGAGAGGAGAAAAGTTAACCTTTGAGTTGTATGAATGGGCACTTAGGGTCTGGTAAAAATACCTATAACAACATGTTGGATAATTTAAAAGTCACCATCTCTGAAAACATTCAAAATGTGACAGGGGCAAGCCCACGGAAGAGCCCAAGCTGGGCATGGTGGCACATACTGCAGGTCCAGCCTTCTGGGGTCTGATGTACAATACTGGGGAATTGTGGATTTGAGGCAAAGAATGCACCATAAAAATACTTAATTTGAAAACAAACAAAACAAAATTATAGATCTAGTGCCAATGAGGATCACTATCTAAAGATGCATATAATAAACTAAAACTTTTTTACAACCACAGAAAGGGAAAACCAAATACTATTCAATTGGCATATCATTTAAACACGAAATTTTAAGTATATACATGTATCTAAACTTATTAAATATGTTTAGTTTAACTGCAAATACTATCTGTATATTCCATGTGGCACAAAAAAAATAATCCAGGCTCTTAGCATTGTGTGTACATAGATTCAATATAAACTAATATTTGGGCATCTGAACTAAATTCTCTGCCATCCTTCAAGTAAGGATTGCAGAATAGCGAGATAAGCCTGCATACCATCTGCCCCAGAAACAACGGTTACCCTGGGCCAAAATGAAGAAAGATGTGTGTCAGTCAAGTGCAGAACATTCTGCAGGTTACAAACCAAAATCTGTTTTCTTCTTTATTTACTTTACTGAGCAAACATGTTCACATTATTAATAATGCAGTTACATGGGGAAATTATTTAATTAGATTTTAATAAACTAGAGGAAGCTATTCATGCAATAGCAATGTGAAATATGATGCTGCTTCTCACTCAGTAGGCCATTTCCTCTGAGGCAAAATATGATCATTTGACAGAGAGATCCGTCCCACCCACCAAAACCAAGAATCCTAGATTAGAAGATGGGTGGGAAATCCTTCACTTCTACCTCAAAGACTGCAACTGACAAGGACAAGATCCGGGTGTGTGATCTGCCGCATATCACAAGAAGACTAACAATGAGGGCTCTAGGAATCTGAGGGCCAAAAGCATCTCACAGACTCTACTGAAAAGCCGGCAGAAAATACTTAAAGCAAAACTCACGGAATCATAACCACCAACACAGCTTGCTCCAACACCACTCAACCCTTCCAACTTTTCTCGGCAAAAGAAAAAAAAATCAATCTTCACTGAAACTACAGTTTCTACTTAAACTGTATGCTACTGACATTTTGAGACCAATTTTTCTTAGATGTCTTGTAAATTATGGAACACACACTTTCTGTATTAGCTTCTACTTACTACATGGTGCTAACACTGTCCTCCACTATAGTGGGAACGAAAACTAGTTAGAGATATTGCCAGATGTCCCCTGAGAGGTAAAAATCATTCCCTGTGGAGAAATGACCTACCCAGCATATGTCCAATATTAAAAGGCCAATAATGACTATTACTACGTTTTCTGGACAATCATTTCTAAACAAGAAAAGTGGGGGCTCAAGGGAAGGAGGTGACCAGTGATGAGTTCGGAGGTAGCAATTAAAGGCGGAAGAAGAAACGTCTGTGTACTTCTCCTTCTCCCTGAGAATTCAACAAGAGATCATGAGCTATCTTTAGTTCTGGGCAGTGAAGTAGTTTGTTCCTGGCTTTGTATATACCTGGATGCTGGCAGGGCTCCTGCTTCGGGCTCCATGTTCTTTCTGGGTGGCTGCATCTTAAATGTTAATGGGGAGTACTGGAGCTGACTGTGGACGCAGGGCGGGAGCTGCCCTTCCGTTCATCTGTTCCTCTAACCATGAGGCCGGGCTCCCTCCCTCTCAGGTGTCCTGTCAAAAATCCCTAAGTCGAAAATATCACTGCCTCATCTGCCCTTTCTTCAGAATATGCCAAAAATGACTAAACGCTCCTTCTCTGAATCTCCATTTCTCAAATACTCCCAACATATTCCCAGCAATGAGAACACATACCTCCTCAGGCAAGGAAATTGCAACACAGGTCCCTCCTTCATTAGCCCTAACAGACATGATCTTGTTTATCGAGGTGCTGAGGAAACAGATTCAATGTCACATGGACTTTATCACTTCAGCTTGCTTTTTCTTTTCCAAGTTCACACGCACACACACACAAATGAAAGCCAGTTAATTAAAATCAAGTGGTCTGAGCTAACCTCCTACTTCCCTCTCCATCTGTGGAGTATTTGCCTCCAGATATACTCAGCCGGTTCCATTTGTTTCCCCCTGGGCTGACACTGGTCCAGTTCAAACCCACTGCGCTGCCAAACATACAGAAGCAAGCAACACTTGCCCAAAGATAGCCATCTCTTTGATGTGAGAGGCTTCACTTTTCTACATTTGTAAAATGGCTTTCTGGGCTGCCCCTTCTCAGTTTTCCTTGGCAAAATTCATCAGAGGAGCCTGTGTCTTTGTCCCTGCTGCCTATCTTTTACTGGAATACACTGATATTAAACTTGCAAGCTATAATTTTGTAAGCAAAATGGAGTGGGGAAGGAGTTTGATTTGACAAGGCCCTTCAAGGAAAGGTTCTTGTCTAGCTTCAGATTTCTAGAGGTAAATATAATGTCTTCTTTGCTGTCTCCCCTGCAATGTCTGCTTCACTGCTGGAAGTATGACATAAAAGCAACAGGAATTTTTAGGTGTAACTACAGTATTTTTCCTAAAAGAAAGTAAGTTGGTTTCCATCTTCATGTGTGTGTGTGGGGGTGGGGGCTTCTTGCTGGCCAAGACCTCACCTATTTGGCTAGGATAGATAACCTGAAAGCCCCAAGGATGCTTCCGTCTCCTCCGCAAGACTAGAAATATGGGCAGACACTACTGAACCTGGCTCATCCATGGGTTCCAGGGATTGAACTCACATTCCCATTCTTGAGCCTCTTGCAGATACTTTCTGCAATTAACCTAGAATGCCAATGCTCAGTCTCTGATGAGCTTGGCCATGAGGTGTACCAAGGAGGTTGGTGGCTCTCTTGAGGGGACAATGATAATCACCACAAAATGTTGAAGTCTGGTAGCAGGCATTGAGATGCCAATTCCTTTTGAAAATTGGAGAGGGAAAGAACACACACACCCTTTGGACAGCTTACTATCCTAAGGGTCCTTGGGTTGGGTGAATTTTCCGCACGCTTTGATAGTCCCTTGAAGGCTTAGCCTTCCCAAGGAACAAACACAGTATCATTTTTCAGATGCTTAGAAAGTGACAGGAACAGCAAGAGCTGCCTGCACGGTGACCTATATTTGCTCGCACTATGGAAACCGACTGAGGGCCCGCACCTGCTAAACGAGGCAGCCACAGCTGCTGTGCATCCTGGCTCACCCTAAATAATGACACAGCTCAAATTCTACCATACTGAAATACGGTCAACATTTTTTTTTTGCATTTAAGACTTCTCTCATCAACTCAGCCTCTGAGTAATTTCCGACTTGTGTTCTGATGTGCCGACCTCATTATTTATGAGTATTACATTATACTTTTCAGCCATTAAGTCCATTATTAGAAACCCACACTAACGTCCTAAGGTGATAGATTGGAATCTTGCCTTTTTCAGAGCAGACAGAACACATATAAGGTTTGGACAGTCTTTAAAGATAAATAAAGTTAAAAGATAACTCCTGCATTATAATTTTATAACTTGGTGGGTATGACTATGTTAAGAAACTTCTAGGTTCCAGCATTCTGCAAGGCATTTTGTTATTAAAAGGAGATAGATAACCCTGTCATTCTCTGAAGATTCCTGGTGCTGACGTTGGGCAGATTCCGTAATGTTTCATTTATTTAGCTATTCCAGGACATCACAGGAGATTGATCCCTTCACTACCAAGTAGGAGCAAACCACTGCATGAGTGTGTATACTGTTGTTGAGCATATAAATTAATTCAAATTGCTTAGGAAACAATTTAGGAGTGTCTAATAAATTTGAAAATCATATACAACAGGGGACTTAAACCTCAACTCCTGGGTATGTTTCCAGGAGAAAGTTTCCCACATGCAAGGGACTTAAAACTCAACTCCTGGCTTTGTTTCCAGGAGAAAGTTTCCCATGTGCACGGGTGCAAAGTGTTCATGGCAGCAGCATTGTTTGTTTTTAAAGCAAAAACACAACAACAACAGCAACAAAACATGACTAGGGGGGGCTGGATAATTTGGACCTTTAAAGTAACCTCTGCCCGGTTCTGAATAAATGAAGCTGACTTCTGCATTTTTATTACCTGATAAGAGTCACCCGAGACCCCACAGAGGTTTGTCGGGGGAACAGCCCTGTCTACCCACAGCCATGTGTACAGATCCTAGATTCACACCTTGTACACGGTTGGCTACTTGATAAATGGCTGCCAAGTGAAAAAAGCGTGGAGAAGAAACGAAGGCGCGGGTCGTCAACAGCACACTTCACTACCCAGGCCTTCCAAACAGTCCGGCAACCTGGATCATGAACGCCTGAGATTTGCTTAGCCATTGTACTTCTGGCCTTACCACAGACCCGGAGTTAGAACTGCTAAAGTTGGAACCGGGGAAGCTGCATTTTACCCAACGTGTTAGCGGCTCTTCAGTGTAAACAGAAACCACTTTTCAGACACACATAGAGGATAGAAAACGAATGGAGCGAGCATGACAACTCCAGCCATGGTTATAATTACTAACAACTATTCATACGACATGCCAAATCCCTGTTATGCGTCAGGTCTCACAGCACACTGCATTTTCAAAAAAAAAGGAGCTGAACGAGGAATTTCATTACATTTTCTGGACCATGTTTGAGGGTTTAGACATTGAGGTGCAGAGACGTTGAACAGCTACTCAAAGATGTGGAGTTACTAAGAGCTGATGAGATCTTCCTAAGAAGTTACCAGCCCAGCACCGCAAGGTAGCTGTTACAAGCTAGGCTATCTTTACAGCTGTATATGTCCTACGGCACCACAAAGCACCGCCAACACGTGTAAAGCCAAGAGCCCGCGGGCTCCTTCCCTTCCCACGGCGATTCTCCCAAGAGCAATAATAATTGAGCAGGCCACACTCTTATTTTCTGTAGGACTCTACCTACAGGAAACTGAGAGGAAATGAATATAGAATTTATATAAAAATAGACAATGTCATTTCATCACAGTACTCCCCCAGCTGTCCCCCAAATGACTTCAAATAGAGTTTCCGATTGCCTTGATTTAGCAAGCAGGCATTGCCTTCCACTCCTAGAATTCACTGGACGTCTATCGGCCCAGCAGGTGCTTCAGCATTGGATTTTAAACTCATTCAGAAGCCAGAATGAGCCTTATTTCTGCCACAAAGGCAGTCTGCCTGGTAAGTCTGTGAAGGGAAAGAGAGTATCAACCGGCAGACTCCCTTGCAGACCACTGAAGCAGCAGCAGCTGCCATCGTGACCACCCCATCATCTCCCGCTGGCTCGACCTGAAAGGGACAGGCAGAGAGATGAGAGTAAGCCCCGGGGGCCAGAGGTGATCCTCACTCCCATCAACACACTGCCCTGCCCTTTTCTCTAGCTCCAGGTTCAGTTACATAGCGTTAGTCTGGAGGGGGAAAACTACAGAAATGAAGTCACCCATCCTCTGAGCACCACGGACCTTAAAATAATTTCTAAGATGGGCACTTCCCATTCTAAAATACACAAGACGTGAGAAATTCCAGGGATTAAATGGGAGACAGGGAAAGGCGCAAGCAGATGCCGAGCCCTTCCAAAGGCTCCCGTTGTCCTCTTGATTAACACTAATTCCTTCAGCTGCTCAGTTTTTTTCTTCCTGGCCTCTCCTCACCTCACTCTCCCTGGGTTCTCTCAGCCAGGCATTTTAGGAGCTAATGAAGTGCCTGGTCTGATCTATACACAGTGCCCTAACTTTGCCAGGAGAAAAGAGCCTGCTTCCTTGGCCACCACAGCGGCAGCGAGCAGAGCACACATCGTCTTTACTGAGTCTTTAGTGTACAAACATGTTTTTATCTTCTGTAAGTGTTCCCAAAATAAGTAGCTCTGGAGACCGCCCGGGCGTCTGATGTCTCCTTCCAGTCCCTGAGGTACTTTCGAAATAGTCTTATCACAGAAAGCAAATCACGGGGCTCTCGTTTTCCCCATGCTTGTGATGTCTTTTTGGTGACTTCACATTCTATGAGCTATTTTTAGCGGTTAAACGCTGGCGCCTAAAGAGTGAGATTCCCTCTCTGTTTGCAGGCTGTGAATAAAAGTATTGAATAAAAATAGATTGTGAATAATATGTGAATAAAAATATATTGACAAAGTGTTCAGCTCTAGTTTATTGATCTTACCTGGCCAGAGATCACTTATCTCATCAAAAATGGAAGAAGATTCCTGGCATCTTCAAATGTAGGTGTAACAGAAGTTCTGCAAAGGCTAACTTTATAAAAAGAGACATAAATACCTGTTAATTTTTAAAACATGTCTAAACATTTCTAAACTGGAAGTGATTATGCTCGTTATTCAAAATGCATTATTTAAATATTAAAACGAAATTTTTCCAAGCCCAACATAAGTGATGGTCCAATTGGATGAAGGGAAGAATGAAGTATACGATGGTGTTTGCTATAAAATCAGTGTGTCAGTGGAAACACATATTTAAAGCTTTTGTAGGCTTGATACCATAACTATCCTCCATAATATTTCTAATCTCTGATGTAAGAATAATTTCCCAAGACATAAAAAAATATTTTTTCTTAATGCAGTAAATTCTGGGGCTTGTTATGACAGGAAGAATAAAACTTCTGTTTTAGAAAACATTCAGACAGAATTATTTGTTGGCAAATTATATATGCATAATCATCATATCTAAGACTTCCTTCCCATAGTCAGCTTCTGCAACACTAGTTTGGACTGCTAATCCCTAAGCAAGCAAAGCCATGTCATACAATTGCTTTCTCGAGGCTGCTGCAACTGTTCAGATTCCTTCCATTGCAGGCTCCCATCAATAGCAAAATACAGTTTTAGA
Source organism: Bramus lutescens (assembly GCA_001685075.1). Lineage (NCBI taxonomy): Eukaryota > Metazoa > Chordata > Mammalia > Rodentia > Cricetidae > Bramus > Bramus lutescens. The sequence continues at coordinate 152,298 of LOEQ01003779.1, forward strand.
CCATTGTTTCCAAGGAAAGCTTCCCAGGGCTCGAGGATGAACCTGGGTCCTTCTATTTAATTTCTATTTTATCTCTGGGGGGAAAATGGCACAGAAGCAAACGAAATATGTTTTCTGTGAAAGTGCCCCTTTATCGGCAATTAGGCATCATGAACTTTGGTGAATGAGGGCCAGCGGGCTGTGCTCTTGGAACGCAGCCAAGCGGCGAGGTGGAGGCAGCTGCTGCAGGGGAAGTGTGGGAAACTGGCCCTGCTCAGGTCCAAAACGGAGGTAGGCACTAGAGCAAGGGGCAGTTTCAGCTTCATTCAGGTCTGGTTTAGGCCATGTCAGAGTCAAGGGAACTTCTATCAGGCAGCAAGAGGCAAGATATGCACAGACAGTGATGATCTTAAAGTCTGCAGAGAGAGAATACTAAGGACATATACTAAGGAAAAATGTATAGAATACTATTTACACACATATGAAGGACAAAAAATATGCTAATATATACTAAGGACAAACCCCAAGAAATGCAAGTGTCATAAAAATACAGGATTCTCTTCAGCAGGTATGCTGTACCCAAGGCTCACACATAACACACTGAACCCTAAACCCAGAACCGCAAATGCTGCCAGCACATCATCTGGGTGTGGACAGCATGTCTACTAGCTAGGTCTGCAGATTTTTGATACCACTGACTTCAGCTGGGAAGGCTGATAAACATTACACGAAATTACTTATTTGCATTCATGACTCTATACAATCCTGTAAATGACCTTACTTCGCCATTCAATTATTTTGGTTAGACAGTAATTGTGTTCTCTCATTAGCAAAGTGGGAGGTTTCGTAAGACTGGAAAAAATGCAGTTCTTAAATGTACTTAGTTAGGTCATTAAAATGCAGGGTAAAAGAGGTATACAAAATCCGTAGGCTTGAAAGTTTGTGTACTGCTTCAAACGCCCTTAAAAGCCTTCCCTAAATGCCACACATAAGGGCCTAGGCTCACCCCACAGGTGGCATTTGCCTATGCCTCTCAAGTCTGTCTTTTGTTCAGCCTGTCAATCTGGTCCTTGAGTTTCAGCAGGCTTTGGGCTGTAATCTACTATGGCTCCTGAAACTTCTAAATCCAAAACTTTCATTGACTTCACTGAGCTATCTAACCCTTTCTTAAATATACACACAAACACAGACAGATGGGTCTTCTATTCCGTGCTCTGACCTGTGTTCTCCTAGTTCCCCCTCTACCCTCTTAATCTTTCATTTGCTCTTTTCCTGTTTATTTTTCTGCATGTCTATTACCTATTGTTGCTTGCAATCTTTCATACCCATGGTTTTAACTACCATCTCTCTGAAGAAAAAAAAAAAACCTGAACTCTCCATGGAGCATACAGCCCAACACCAAAAACTGACTCATTCTTCAGTGTCTCCAACTCCAATTTCTTTCTAGTTTCACCTGAACATCTATCTTCATACAGTTGGTTTTACCATAAGTACTAATTTGCTATTCACCTAAGGTATTCATCATCATCCTTCCATCTTTATCCCCAATTCATTCATTCCCTGGGTCCTTTTGTTTGGTTGCTTCCCTAAATATCTCCCTGGTCAATGTTCTCCTTCCCAGTACTTTCTCCTTATTTCAGGAATTTGTGTCCCTATTCAGATTCTTTTTGTGGCTCCTATATTATCTTGATTTGTTCCTTTGTGGGACCTTTGCTGAAGTATAATGGGCTTACTTGGAAGTAACTGGTGAGAAGAACCACAAAGACTAAGAAGAAGAGTGGAGCCAACAAATCCTTCTCCTCATCTTCAGAGCCAGCTCCTCACTGTGCACTGGCAAGCACAGGATGCCCTCTTTGGAGGATGGACACTTCTAGTGCATTGTCATTGCTCTTTGAAGGTTTCTAGAAACAAGCTGGCTTGTCATGGACTAGTAGGTAGAAAAAGCCATTTGGATGGATTACTGTGCACACTGGGAAATAACATCGCAGGAATTCCATATAAGGGATGAGAAACCCAGACGGGCTGCACAATCCATGGTTGACACTTAAATAACTTCCTAAGTTCCTAAGTTATGGAAAGAAATAGAGGCTTGTGTGGGAAATCTGTAGAGGGTGGTGGTGACAGGCTACAGGAGGAGATGAATATGAACAAGGAAGTGTGGGTAGTCATTAGGGTGACCCCTCAGAGCAGCCCTCAGAAGAACGAATGGAGAGTGTGTCTAGGAGCAATAGCAGAGGCCTGGGCTTCTACTAACTTCTCCTCTCCAGTAGTTCACCTTTCCTGGTTAATGTATTTTGCTGAGAATTTGCATTCCGTCTAGGAAGGGGGGGTCTCAGAAAGAAAAAAAAATCCCTCCTTGCTCTCAAGGCGAAAAGGATTTGGAGGCTGGGAAAAGTCAGAGTGAAGAGGGGAACCTTGAAGTTACTCCTTGAAGTTGAGCCTTGAAGCTCAAAGCTGCTTCAGAGTTGGAGGTTTGGGGTACCACCTTCATTCAGCATGGCACTATCAGAAGCAAACGTCTACCCAGTGGGTACACCATGATCTGGAAGTCTGGCTCTCCCTGCATCTGTTACCCCACCCTCTCTCTGGTCAGGCTAATACACTCTTCAGTCCTTCCTTGTCTCTCATTGCTTTCTGCAAGACTTTGTCCCTCTGCATGGAACATGGCTTTTTAGCTAAAGATGAAATCACTTCCCCCCCCCCGTGACCTGTAATAAAGCACTGCTGTTTGTCCCCACGATATTTGTCTTGCAGCATGTGACAACCTGAAGCACAGGCTTTGACTTCAGAGCTCAGGAATTCTCCAGTTCCTAGTAGATCTGCATCAGTCTATAGAAGGTTGGGACTAAATTCTCCTCGGGAGACACTGTATCTCCACACCCCAGCATTAAGCCTGGCTGATAGCCATCCACCAAATGATACCTGCTGCTTTTATCACGATCTGCCCAGTTTCATGCAGACATTCAGGCTATCTATCTCCCTTCAACTTGCTCACCCAGCCATGGCTAACTACCACATGACTGTGTTTCTCCATGGCCTAGGCATCCACCGAGTATATGCATTCAAACAAAGATAAATGTATGACCCAAAGTCCATTCAACCAAAGAGAAAGGGAGCAGTGATAAGCACTTGAAATAGATACATCAGGCCACCAACACTCAGAAGGTCCTCTTGGTTCAAAAACCACATTTGAGCTTTACAGTCCTGGGATGGTCTCTTTTGATAGCGATTTCCCTGAAGCTCCATCAGCAATGGCAAAGTCTGAAAAGCCTTTTCTCTTTCCTGATGCTGTCCCTCTATTTTAGCTCCCTCTGCTGACACTGCCGCTTATCCCTGCAGGAGAAGCTCAGCAGAAAGCACCGCAGAAAGCAGGGCTCTGATACATGCCAACATTACTGGATGCGAAGCAGCCTTAGCAAGTGATCTCTATGCACCCTTACAAAGGTCAGTAATGCAGATTAAGATTAAGAAACCTAATGCTTGACTGAGGTTTCTTTGTCTGACTCCATTTAGACTACGGCTACAACAAAAATCTTGTGAAATGAGTGTCTTCTGAACAACAAGTATTTATGTCTCACTGTTCTGGAGGCTGGGAAGTTTAAGGTCAAGTTACTATTACCTGCAGGTCATCCCTTTATTTGTTGCATGTTGGCTAAAGGGGTAAAGAATCTCCCAGACAAGCATGTCATTCATGCCTGTGCTACCAGGCTGATGAAACTACCCTCAAAGACCCCACGCTCCAACACTATCATCTTGGAAGTTCAGCTTTCATCCTGGGAAAGGAGGACCAGCTACACCAGATACTCAATGGCAGTCTTGTTTCCACTTTCCTGTCTCCACCTTTT
>LOEQ01003779.1:164103-185482 GCA_001685075.1 Bramus lutescens
CAGGCAGACAGATATCTTCTGGTGGGTTTGAAATTCATGTCAAACCAGGTTAGAAACTGCAGTTCATCATAGCTGGCCAACTGCTGAGTTCTTGGTCTTACAGACCAAGGGCTCACAGCAGCGCTAACAGCTCACAGGAAATTTGGTGTTGAAGACTATGCAGGATTCCTCGACACTCCTAAGTGAGCAAGAAAAAAATATGACAACAGTAACAGCGAAGTTGGAAGAAGATGCTTTTGACACTGGCATTTGAAAGGGCTAATGTGAAGCTCAAGGCACTCTAAAGAGTGGGAAATTACCCGAAGGGACTAAAGCAAATACCTAGATGAGCACATAGACACTGGCCCATTTGCCTTATCTGGATATTGTATGTCGTCTGATGGTGCACATCCACTCACCAAGTGCTGTGTGTGTCCTCTGTGCCACACACTGACCTATAAGGGAAAACACCAGGCCAGGTAGAGCTGCTTTGAAAGCAAGCTATAATTCTAAACACATAATACTAGAGATATAATGTGTGCTCTTTTTCCACAGAACATGATATGTCTCTCATAGATGAAGGCCAAGTTCATGCCAATGAACTATTATTTCCATGACACTCAATTCTGCTGGGAGTGGTCTTATGAGACTAGCATTCAAAGACATAAAATATAGTTTCTCCCTTTCAGTTCTTTCAAAGGAAGAGGAATAAATGCTCAATGGCTTTCTAGTGTGACAAGATGAGGGTTGTAGCAAAGGATGGGGATCAAATGAAATCCTAAGAGAAGGTACACCTCAACCAGCAGCTAGAGTTCCTTAGAAGCCTTTACAGAGAATGAGGATGAGAAAGTCAAGAGAATTCTGCAAGGTTGACAAGAAGAGATCAAAAACAGGTGCAATACAATATTCAAAGCTGTAAGCCCAGGAGAGAAAAATTTGAAGATGGGAAGAAAGCAACCTAGCAAGAAAAGCAAAGAAAGGCCATGGTGGGTTTCTGACCTTATTCTGGGAGAAGCAAGGCAAAAGGACATTCGTCTGTGAGAGAACAATAAACAAGAGTCATCTAATGTCATGGAACTGGATGAGCCTGGGAAGACTGAAGAACACAAGGTCCTCACAACTCCCCTCTGGAGCTGACTCATACCTAAATGACAGCTACCTTATCACAACTTTCAGTTCTTTCCAATCGCCACATCAGCATCCTCCTTAAGACAGCTGATGTTTATCAAGACACAACCAGGGGCTTGACACGTATCATCCCATTCAGCCTTTACAACAGGCTCCTGACATGGGATCGATCATTAGTGTCATTTTCTCAAGATCACAGGTTCATTGATGGCTAGGGGGACTGAGACAGGCTTTGGACAGTGTGACCTAGTACCAGAAGGCCTGGGCTTTTACATCATGTGCTATCCTGGTCTATTTACCTTCACAAAGATGAGCACACCATGTGCTCCAGACTTCCTGGTCTAGGAGGTAAATATTGGATGCAGAGTACAGAGGTACAACATCCATGGCCTTCCAAGGAACCTCTGCCTATCACTGCTCCTTACTGACACTCTTGTTTCTACAACTACTTTTTACTGCCCCTTTCTGGACTTCCTTTGAGACTATTAGTCAAAGCTTTTAGCCTAGATCAGCTGCTACTCTGGCACAACCATTGTTGCACAACTTGCAGGTTATTGAATGAAGACTTAGCAGGAGAATTTCCAAGCTTCGTCAACTCTGGACTGAATCACTTCAAATGCATTAGGCAGTGAGAAGTACCGTAACTTGTTTGGGCTATAAATTTCCTAGGAAATGGAGGTTGGTTTATACTTACAACAACTGCTGAGTATAAATCAAATAAGTACTTCTGAAGCCAGATGCTTCATCCTTTATTTTAATGTGCATTCTATTTTCTAAAGCATTGCAGGATCTGTGTTGTCTTCTGTCCTCAGAGCTGAATGTCAGTAGTAATCTCTTCATCTTTGTGGCTGGAAGCCTTCAGGATCAATCAGCATTCACTTGTCCTGTGAACTTGAACTCTGTGTGATTTTATTAGTGACTGGGTTTTCAAAGTTTTTAACTAGCCAGCTTCGTGAGAGTGACAATTTAAATAGCTCTCACAGAAGCCTCTCTCTCTCACACACACAAATGCTAGCTAGGCTGAACGGGTAATAAAGTAGTCCCTTTAAAGTTAAGTGAGTCATAATTTAGCATGAAGTAGATTGATTAGAAAAACACTTGAGAGTTGGCAGTTGGTTAGGACCCTTGAGTTGTCTGGGTAATTAGGACTTCGTTATGATGGCTATTGGCAGTAATACACAGCAAGAATGGGTCATGTCAGGAGGCCATTCAAGCACTCATCATTTCAGAGATTCAAAACCCAAGTTGAACCTTTTGGTGTTTGAGTTTGTTAACTGTTGGCTAACTGCCACTTCCTGTTCCGAAGAAAAGAGGCCTGCAAGAGTCTCATAAAAAATGACTTAAAAGGCTTCCCTGACTTCAAAGCACTCCTACAAAACAACATTTTGATGAGTTAAGTGTAAAGGAATCAGAAACATACGGATTAAATTTCCCTTAATAGAGTCATGTGTCTAAACATGGAGAGGGAGGAAGGCAAGTTTATGTTGCTCAACATGCTTCAAAATATGTCATAGAATAATTATTGATCACCAAAGCAATCAAACTCGCCCATTCCCATGAAATGCTGGCATCTACCAGAGCATATCAAAGGGCCTAACAGAATAAAGACAAAAATGTTACGTAGGTCAAATTATAGCAGGTCACTGCCTCTGTGAGCCTTGATATCAGCCTCCTCATTAAAGGAAAGCTCAGAGGTTCACAGAACACAGCCAAGAACAAAGAGAATTTTTAAAAACTAGACCTTCACTAGATCGGGACAATGTCACCAATGTGCCACACTGGTGCATTTCTGGCTGATTTCAGATTTGAATGGGAATACAAACAAGTATTTATTGCCCATGAAGTTCATGCAAAAGGCAGCATTAAAGCTGGGCAGTGGGGGTGCACACCTTTAATCCCAGCACATGGGAGGCAGAGGCAGGCAGATCTCTGTGAGTTGGAGGCCAGCCTGGTCTACAAGAGCTAGTTCCAGGACAGGCTCCAAAGCTACAAAGAAATCATGTCTCAACCCCCCCCCAAAAAAAAAAAGAAAAAAGAAAGGAAGAAAGGGTCATCACTACCTTATTTCCATATCACCCTTAATTAAATAATGCTAATTTTGTAGATTTCTGAACTCTAAAAATAAACAAATTTATGACTATTTCCCATAGTGGGAAAAAGGACAAGAATATAATTGTGTAATACGAAACAATAAAGAAAATGAGCAAAAATGGTTTGCTTTGCTGAACAATTGCAAATTCTAGCAAGCATTACTCTTCTCTGCCTTGTCACCAATTTAACTGATGAACAGCTAACTCATGGCTGATTAATTCTATGGCTGAATGTCGTATAAAGAACAAAGAAGTTAGCCTTGAGGGCAAATGGAAGCAGGACCATACATGTTTCAAAGCAAAGCATTAGTTATTAATGAATATGAGTTTTGTTAACTATTAAATATTCAATGATAACCCAATTTAATGTTTTGTGTTCAGCCAAATAAGATGGCATGGGTATTTTTACAGCAGCATTTCACACAATAATCCCTGTGGTTAGGGTCAGACAATAAAAGAAAAAGTTCTCAGTTCAGGCACTTCCTCCTTTAATTGTCTTGTGACACGAAGTGCCAGAGAAACATAGAAATGAGCTGCCTCCTTAAAGCGTTATGAGAGGAAAGCTTCTAATTAGTTGAAGCCCTAAGTGCCCTCTAGAAATAGTACAGTTTTATTTATGTACATATATGCCTTGAAAATCAAAATGAGCAAGAATTTCACCCACTGACTAGTTTCTATATATAATTCCAATGACTGAAAAATAAGTAAATTAACAAAAGTAAATAAATGTAATATTTTCAATATTTTTCTTTCCATATCATCAAATTCAATTGAAAGAATCATGTGCTATTTTGGAGATTGTCACATGACTTTAGAAAAACTGCAGGTGTGTGTTTCTTTATATACCAAAAATCAACACCTCTATGCACGTCCTATGACCCAAAGACTCCAGAAGAAAGATCAATCTGCATTAGCTGCTTTTCTTGTTGCTATGACCAAATACCCAGCAAACCACTACTTAAGATAATAAGGCATTATTTTGGCTGACAGTTCAAAGAAGGAGCAGTATATTATGGCCACCAGAGCAGGAAGGTGGCTGGTCACAACACATTTTCAATAAAGAAGCAGAGAGTAGCAAGATGCTGGGCCAACCTCTGAAGTCTCAAAGCCCACACACAGTGGCTCACTTTTTCCAGCAAGCTCCATCTGTTAAAAATACCACAACCAACAACAGCTAGCAACCAAACACAAGATCCAATGAAGAACATTTCACATGCAGGTCACATCAAGAAGACTTCCAGAACATTCTGCCAGCTTCTTCATTTAGTCTTCACCTCAGTAACTAAAGCAGAATAATGAAAGTTCTTCAGGAGGAGAGTTTCTAGACAGCCGCGGTAGCAGATGGTAACAGAGAAGGTCATCTTAAGAGAACAATAAGTCCTAGCCCTACAGAGGCATTCATAGAGGTGGATTAGCACAATAGTTACTGAACCCCTGAGAAGGAGCATTTGCCTGGACAGATTCTGATTTCCAATGGACAGGATGGACCATTCTTCAGGAGAGATGTTAGGTATCCAGCCCTCACTCTAAGTTCCAACAAATATCATTTCTTCAGGGAAGATGTGTTGCAATTTCCTACTTCCCACTCTTCTTTTAACCTTAAGATCATCTACTCAATTCCTTCCAAAGTTCTTAACAATTTTCCAAGGTGTCCGCACACACATTAAGTAGGCATGCTCTAATATTATATAATTGCAGATCAGGAATCCTTTAATCCACCACATACCTCTCCTTCCAGGAATGCAGTTCTTCAAATTTCTGCTACTTAAAAAAAAGGAAGGAAGAAAAGAAACACTCACTTAGGTTAAATATGGTCCCATCAGGTTCTTTTTACCAAATTTATGCCCTTCCAGAATGGATAGTAATTAAGACACTAGCATGTCTGTGCTAACTAACCTGTCAAGGACTCTGACATAGTTTCTGTGAGCATGTGATGAAGAAGAAAGAACACGAGAAGCAGCGGCCAGGCAGCTCAAAGACATGTTTTATGGAGTATGTAATTCATCTGAAGCTATTCCCATCATACACGCTCCAGATTTTGACCTTTGAGCACTAAAAGTACATTTTTCTTCCGTATTTCCTTTTAAGAATTTAGCAGGTGTAGGTTACCTAGCCATCAAACTTAAATCATGTCATATCATATAAAAATCTCTTGAAAATGCAAACAGTAATCACATCTCTTCCCGGATTAACATTCCTCTTGTAACAATCTAGAGTCAAACGTGTTAGGCTGTATGCGTATCTATCCCGGAACCCATGAGGCCCTCAGCCTCAGGCTGAATGTGCCTGGCTCTAAGTTGATTATGACTGTGACATTTCTTTTACAGAATAGCTGTATTTTGTTTTATTTTACCCATGATGTAGAATACTTTACTAGAGTCCTCAGTACCCTACCATTGAGCTATACCCCAACCACTGAAAGACTTTCAAGTCATCACTGGCAAGAGAACAGGTAGTGAATAGGGTCAGTCAAGGGAGCAGTTGTGAGTTGATTTGGGTGATGTTAGAGATCTTGTGAAAATATTACCCTAGTTTTAGTTTCTGTTGTGATCAAACACTTACTGAAACTAATTCAGGGACAGGGCGACAGTAGGGCACAGCTTTAATCTCAGCACTCAGAAGGGAGCCAGAGGCAGGCAGATCTCTGAGTTTTGAGTTCTAAGCCAGCCTGGTCTACAGGGCTAGTTCCAGGACAGCATGGGCTACACAGAGAAACCCTGTCTCGTAAAAACAAATAAACAAAAAGGACCCTAATTCAGGGAAGAAAGTGTTTATTTGGCTTACAGATTACGGTCCATCATTGGAGGAAGCCAGGGCAGGCATTCAAAGTAGGATCCTGGAGATAGGAACTGAAGCAGAGGCCGTGGGAAAAAGTTGCTGACACTACTTGCCTAGCCTGTTTTCCTACACAGCCCAGGACCACCTACCCAGGAGTATCACAACCCACAAGTGGGCTGAGTGCTCCCCATCAATCATTTACTAAGAAAATGCCCCGGACGCTGGCCCACAGGCAATCTGATGGCAGCAATTCCTCAGCCGACATTCCTTCTCCCCAGGTAACTCGAGTTTGCCTCAAGTTAACAAAAACTAACAGGCACCAAAATTATATATATATTTGCAAAGCAAAATAAGCTCTTTCCACTCTTTCCAAGGATCTTCTATCTAGAAGCAGTGAAATAATGTATTTCTCAACAAGGGAGCTCATCTCCATGTTTAGAAAGCCAGAAATTTCTGGTGCTACCTACCCACCGTCTAGCACAGTAGGAGGCACATAGCGTATTCTTTGATAAATTTCTTTAGCTCCAATGTTGGCAGTAAGACATAAACTTTGTGTACTAATTTGAATCACTACCATGATCATAACTAAATAAAAAGTACGTACTCATATGAGTAAAAACTAATAAGGAGAATGAAAAATGAATGAATTTGATTAATTAAGAGTGTAGACTACTGGGAGGTATTTTTGAGGTATAATTATTATAATCTCATTTGTGGATTAGTTTTCTTCTTTTATGTCACAAATGATTTTAGCATGGCAATTGCTTATTTTAAGCCTTATCATCTTGGAAAGACAGCTAAAATATTGGTCTGGTCCACCAGGAGGTAACACCACAAGTTTCAGCAGTTTCAGTCCTGAGCTGGGCCAAAGCACAGTCAACGTCTAGCCAGCATCTTGGGGTTACCATTTCACCTACAAAACAGGGATCTGAAGGAAAAGCAGGAGAGATGGAGGCTCAGTCCATCGCCTCAGAAACCAAAGCAAAACTTAGGTAGGGAGCAAGAAACTTCCTGATGTTAACACAGATGCAGCTACCTCAAGGAAATCACAAGTAGGAAAAAAATTATTGGAATCAGGAGTAAAACTGGTTTGCAACTAATACATTTTTGGCAAATTCTAATTGAATTACTTCAATTCTGAGAAATAGATTGTCACCAAAGACTGTGTGGGCTATGCCTTCCATCTCCATCTAGGAAGGCACTGGATTATTCCAGCCTGAAAGCTGGGAGTGGCTATAACAGACAAAACAGATGCCTCTACCCACTCATCTCAGTTCTTCCTCCTTTCTCCTCCTCTTCTTGTCTTTGCTTCTCCTTCTCCTCCTCATTCAAGGCTTCACTCACTTCCCCCAGATGTGATATTTTATTCCTCCTATCAAATACACTACACACACACACACACACACACACACACACAAATCCTAAAACCAAACAACAACAAAAATCACCTCATTTCAAAGGCCTAAAGCCACTTCCACGGAAGGTAACTCCACATCTTTTAACCCATGTCCACATTCTGTACCCCAGGTATCATACTCATGTTAATGCTCTATAAAACATTATTTACCTTCCTCATAACAGGGGTACATATTATAAATACTATTGGAACTGAGCAATTACATAACTAGTTTATATGGAAGTCTGTTCCAATGAAACAGAACAAAGAAAGCAAAAACACTTCAACCCTGCTTACCATATAAATACATTCTCTTACCTCAGGATAGTCCAGAAACATAGTGCAGTTCTTGGCAGGAAGGTTGTGTAGCGAACAACCTTCCAGATCCATGGACAGCTTCCAGATCCATGGACAGCTTCCCAGGACAACCTGGCTCTCTCGCATGTCCTTTTCACCTTCGGCAAACTCTTAACTTTCATTCCAAGCATCCTTCCAGCCCATTTTCCTCTGTTTTATTTCACCTGCTTCAGATGGTTCTTGCCTCTGACCTTGACTTAGACCTGTATTTCGTTTTCCATCAGACTTGACTTGTGTGAGGGTTTAAACCGTTGTTTCACTCCTCAGCCATGATTCAGTTTCTCACTGTCAAGCTGTGGCAAATAATTAATGATATAATCTATCCACACCAGTACTCAGGACACTGCACAGTGGCAGCAGAGAACAGCAACTCTTACAGGCAAAACCCAAAGGAATATTATTTATGAGTCAGCCTACTCTACCAGATATAGTCTGATTTGATATAGGTGGGTCATCTGTCTATGTGTTACTTTAATTGGTTAATGAAGAGACTGCCTTGGCTTTTTAATAGGGCAGAAAATTAGGTGAGTGGAGTAGACAGAACAGAATGCTGGGAGGAAGGCAATGAGTCAGACGCCATGCTTCTCCTACCCAAGATGGACGGTGGTTAGACTCATGCTGGTAAGCCACTGTCAAGTGGTGATACACATTAATAGAAATGGGTTAAGCAAGATGTGAGAGTTAGNNGAAATAATGGGCTGGGCAGTGTTTAAATGAATACAGTTTCTGTGTTATTATTTCCAAGGCTAAGCTAGCCATGTGGGAGCCAGTTGGGCGGGACGAAAAGCAGGCCTCCTCCCCTTTCACTACACTGATTCATCTCTAAAACATCTCCAATGACGGAGTGTGAGAAATAAAGGGAAAATTTGGACTCAGCTGGACATGGTGGAATCCCGTGGAATCCCAAGAGGCTGAAACAGGAGGATCTCATGAGCAAGGCCAGGCTGGGCTATATATGTCCAAACACAGTCTGGGCTACAACCATGACCTTTTTCCCAAACAAGAAAACCAAACTGGAATGAAGTTAAATTTTCACTACTTTCATTGGTAGTCAGTTATTACAGTTATGAATTACATTTAAAGACTCTTGTTTATTCTTGGTTTATTTATTATATTGCCACTAAATAATAATTTAAACTGAAGAAATTGGGGGTGGACTATTTATTAATCTTACTTAATTTCCCAACACCACTTTGCTCTTTTATTCATTCAATAAATATATAATAATTTCTTATACAGAATTAAGAGGGAAATTCAGCAAACTCAAGAGTTTAATGACTGAAGTCACTCGATTTTAATGTACTAAAATACTATTAAATAGAATCTCTCCTTTTAACTAAATTATTTACGGAGAAAGTAAGCTGTAACTGGTTTTATTATTTTACATATGGTTTTTCTCTAGCATTAAAACTTTGTTTTGGTGATTTTTCCAAAGCATTGAGAAAGAGCAGAAACCTATTATGCTCTTCCAAATGCGTGCAATTCATAAACACAGGAGTTGGTGCACACTGGAACACACTAACGAAGACAAAATTCCATTCTTACGCAAAAGTTAATGGATTTCTGCTGACTGTATTCCATTTTCAGTCTTGAACAGTGAATGTGAAGATGACAAGAAATGATTCCATCTTCTACAGTATATAATAATAATCATAAGAAAGAATCATGTACCATCTTTCTATAGGAAGGGATTAAATCTATTATTTAGACTAGACAAAGTGGGTTTTCCTTTATGGGTTTTAGAAGTGTATAAAAAGAAGGGAAGAGAGACATGTCAGTGGTCCCTCCCTCTCAAACACACACACACTGTGTGTGTCTCTCTCTCTCTTTCTCTCTCTCTCTCTCTCTCAGAGAGATTCTTTGATAATAGGTCAGTAAAGACCAATTTTATTTTTTGTTTTAATGAAGGGCTGCAAAATTGTATAATTTAAATCAAGCTTTTTTTCCAAAGTGAAAAATCACGTTTAAATCATCTCATGAAAATTCTGCACCAAATTTTAAAATTCACTTCAATCTCTCTATTACTTTTTAAAAATGTTTCTAACTTTGGCATTTCATTTGCTATTACCAGCCATTTCATCAAAATGAAATAGGGGCTGGAGAGATGGCTCAGTGGTTAAGGGCACTGCCTGCTTTTCCAAAGGACCTAGGTTTGATTCTCATCACCAATGGCAGCTCACAACCTTCTGTCACTCAAGTTTTAGGGAATCCGGTGACCCCTCTGACATCAGACACATGTATGATTTGCAGAGAGGAAATTTGCAAAGCAAAACACTCATGCGCAGAAATAAATTATTTCCATTTTTAATAAAAATAATAAATAAATAAAAGTAAATGGGCATGTTTTTTTACAAACTAATGAAATACAGTTAATATGAAAATGTTCACTCTATTGTTTGTTCTACCCAAAAGCAATGGTTCCATTACATATAAAGACAGACCAGCAACAACGAAATGAGAGAGTCCCCTATTCTTAAGATCACTTTCAGCATTTTGCAGATTTGTCAAATAAGGTGCAGGCAAATATAGAAAAATTATCTAACTGAATTTATAATTGCCCATCATAAACATAGAGAAGAAATTACTATCGGAAGTAAGTGCTTTCAATTGATAAGCAGCATAAATCACTTCTGAGAGTGGCTGAAGGGGAAGCAAGTGCAAACTCCATTTCATTTTTTTGCCATCTACAGGAACAAAGGGAAGTTTCCTTTGTATTCTCTCAGAGTTTCTTGCACTGAACTGGGAAGTGCAGGCAAATATGATAAAAGGAGGAAACTGAGGAACACGAAGAGTTTTGTAGAGGGAAATGAGAGTGGGGGGAGCTTAGAGGGAGGCAGCAAAAAGGTGTTGGAGGAAAGGAATATGACCTGACCTGGGGAAAGCTCCAGGGTTTCCGGAGAAGCAACAGTAAGCCTGGGAGGGTGAGGTCAAGGTGCAGGTGAACGGAGGTTGCTGGGGCAGATAAAATCCCTCAGCCATCTCTCAGAGCTGCCCCAAGAGAAACAGGCCTGGGTCTGAGTCTGGCAGTTGGTTTCTTACACCGTCTGGTGACAGACCCTCGGTGGTGGTTTGGTGAGTTGTCTGGGGAAGGGCTTCATCAGTGACTGTATTCCCTCAGAAATGCACAATAGAAGCTACACTGGGCATCTGGTCCCCAAAATTATGAAGAGTCAGAAAGATACCCGTTTCTCAGATTGCTACTCTAGCTCAGCGTGTCAATGTGGCACGCTCAAGGCTGTCGAGTTTTCTAGTCCCCAACCTACCATGTTGCATTCTTAAATAGGATTAAAATATATTGGGATAAATGATATGTTAAAGGAAATGAGCTTCTGGATACTTGTAAGAAAATATTAAGTCATGGTCAGCTAGTTAAGTGAATTTACAATTTAAAGTCTATAATGGAAATAACATCTAAGGGGGAGAATTTTGATGAAAATATCCACAGAGTAGAGTAAAGTTCTTTTAGGACTGGATTTTAGGATTAGTACTATCAGTTTTCTTCTTCACCTCCTGTTAATCTTCTGTCTCTGGCAACATGAGCAATAGTCCGTTCTAATGAGAATGAAAGGGACAGTTTTCGTGAGAATAACCTTCATTATAGGATTTCAGTAAATTGTCAACATTTGGTATGTATTCTTCATATACTTCAGTGTGGCATTCATAATTGAAAAGGACTATACTATCTACATACACTGTATGTGAGCACTACTAAAATTATAACCAAATATTGTCCATTACACAACCTCTAGTCTGTGAACATTTCTAGAGGATTTTAAGTTTCTATTTTTGTTTCCCAGACAAAAATCTCCCTAGGCAGGTAAGGCTGGCCTTGGACTCACCTTCCTATCATCTTCTTGACTGCACTATCCAAATGCTGCCGAGACAAGCAGGTGCCAGCATGCCTGCTAAGTTTTCATGTTCATGAGGGCAAAATTTTGTCTCCAAAGAAATTGTTTCTTTGATTCTAAATGGAAAACTAAGTGAAATAAAGAATTATGAGACCATATTACATTGTATCACTGAATCTAGAAACACAATATGGGGTAAACTGTTGTTGTTATTATTATTATTGTTACTGATTTGTTTCATTTTGCTCTTTTGGTTTTCCAAGACAGGGTCTCTCTATGTAGCTCTAAATGTCCTGGAACTCATTTTGTAGGCCAGGCTGTCCTTGAACTCACAGAGATCTACCTGTTTCTTCCTCCCAAGTGCCGGGATTAAAGGCATACGCACCCCACTCAGAAGGAATCCATCTTTTTAACTGCTTTTTAATTATGAAGTTGATCATCCCACAAGCAAGTATCGATAGGTTGTCATTTCAGATATGTGATGTCTTTTGCTAGGCACTTGAGACTTCAGATAATAAATAGAATTCTGTGGTTTTTCTCCAGTGAATCATATGCCTATATTTAACTGTTGGCCAGAAGCTGAAAATCCCACAAGAGTTTCTTCTTCAAGTAGTTTTAAATACACACTGGGGAGTTTAAAATGTTTCCCATTGCTACTTGGATCAGTGAATGAGGACCAAAATTAGTGATGATTATAGTAAATGAGAAAGGGCTGGTGCTGTGAGACAATAGTCTTGTACCCTGTAAAGATTTGTCACTTGTATTGGTTTAATAAAATGCTGATTGTCCAGTAGCCAGGCAGGAAGTATAGGCAGGGCAATGAGAACAGGAGAATTCTGGGAGAGGAAAAGTTCAGACTACAGTCATCATCCAGATGCAGAGGAAGCAAGATGAGAATGCTTCACTGATAAAAGATACCAAGACCACATGGCTAACACAGACAAGAATTATGGGTTAATGTAAGTTGTAAGAGTTAATTACTAATAAGCCTGAGCTAATAGGCTGACCAGTTTACAATTAATTGAGGCCTCTGTGTTTCTTTGGAACTGAACAACTGAGGGACTGAGCAGTACAGAAACCTCTGTCAACAATTGGCCAAGTAAATCCACTTAAAACCTGAGAGTTTCTAAATGTTTGTTTACATTTAAAGGGGGATATGATATAGAGAGGAATACTTGGCACTGAAGTGGATCTTGTTTTATTGATATAAATTAAGGTCAGTTTTTTATGTATATTTTTCTGCTCTTAATTAAGGTATCATGGTTTGTGCAGCTCATTTTAAAATGTAATGTATAATTAAGAAATACAGGTTAATAAATAGTTGTCGATAATAGTCAAGCTTGTAGTCATGTTAGTTAGGTTTTCTAGATGTACAGAGATATATTTCAAACAGATAGTTATTCTTCAAACCTTTCAAAGACTAATATAATATGGCACTTAAAATGTTTAAGAACTTAGGACTTTTCATGATATCTGCTCCTGGCAGCACCAATCTACTTCAAGAGGATGATGGGCATTGACGGGGCTCCTTATGGAGTTTGCCAGCCATTTGGGCAGAAACTGCTCTTGCCTGAACTGCTTGATGTTATGCTATGTGAACTGGACATGCAGAACCCACAGAAAAATGACTGTTAAACTTGCCTAAAGGTGAGACAGTCCTTTGGGGTTGCTGCTTCATGAAAGACTCTGTCAAACATTCTGCAGGATGGAGGACAAAGTGATTGACAAACTGCCATTATAGGTGGAACAGTCTTTGAAATTTCCTGCTTCATGGAAAAGTCTGCTGGATACTATGGGCCTGTAGGCTGAAGATGGATTCTACAATCTTACAAAAGAACTTTGGATAACTGTCCAGGTAGCGAGCTGTCTCTGTCAGTTCTAGAGTTTTGGAAGTTGTTTACAGTGCACTTCCTGTTTACGTAGGTAATATTATATCCCTCTGGAATCTTTGATGGAGTTGAAGAACAGAAAGTTATAGTTATACTTTTCCTTAGTTATGATAAAAGATAAAATAGACATAAATATTATAACTATAATTTTGGCTTAATAACTTTTGCTATATGTAATTTTACTGTGTTAAAGTTAAAACCTTCCTTTTTCTTTAGACAGAAAAGGGGAGATGATATGGCAAGTCCTTTTGTCTATGTGTTGCTTTTATTTGTTAATGAATAAAACTGTTTCACCCACTGGCTTAGCAGAATAGGGCAAGGTGGGAATTCCAAGCAGATAGAGGAGGAATAAACGGGAGGAGTCAAAGAGAAGCCATGGAGCTGCTGCAGGAGACAACGCAAGAGACAGATGCCATATGGAAACTTACCAGTAAGCCACAACCTCGTGGTGATACACAGATAAATAGAAATGGGTTAATTTAAGATATGAGACCTAGCTAACAATATGCTTAAGCTATTGGCCAAACACTATTGCAGATAATATAGTTTCTGTGTGATTATTTCGAGTGTGGATGGCCAGAAAATGAACTAGTGGCCTCCAAGTCCAGACTGGGGCTGTAGCTTAATGCAAGTGCTTGTTTAGCCTGCCTAAGGCCCTGCATTCAACCCCTGGCACTGCAAATAATGCACGCTGTGTGTATGAGTGGATGATGAATGAAATAAAGAAAGAATGAATGAATGGATGAATGAATGACGAATAGTGTAAAGAGATAAGCATCTTCATTGTCTTTTATTTCCAATCTGCTGTTTCACCTTTAGTCTTTGCATAGAGTGCCATTCACCTCAAAGCAAGGAGTAAATGATTGTTTTCTTCTTTCTGTCTTTTTCTTTTTTCTTTTCTCTTTTCTTTTCTTTCTTTCTTTTTTTTGCTGAGTTATGTCTTATTGGTAGAAAACAGAAAGAAAAGAATTCGATCATCATGTACATTGTACATACTAGTAGTTAGACCAGGAAGAATTACAATGCCTGGTGAGGTTATGCGAAGGCTGTGGAGGGAGCTGATGGTTTCATCTCAGCCCAAAACTTGTTTTCCTGAATAGTTTTGAAACATATTTGAAAACTATGCTTCCTGGAAAAAAAAATAAAAGCTAAGCTAGTAATCATTTAACCTAGTCTCCAAGTTAAACAAGTACCCAGAAAACTAGTTTGTAGAAATAAGGACAAATTAATAATGTGATTTGCAATCATAATAAGACTAAAGCAGAAACAAAAGCACAGGGAAAGTTCCTGCTGCCCTCAAACTCCCAGGATATCCTGTTAATGTTGTCTTCCAAGAAACACTGACAGGAAAATCAAAATTTTGTTTGCAAGTATATAAAATCTGATAAAATCTGATAAATAGTTAATTCTAATGGTCAATCTTGATTTCCCATAAATATATCTTAAGAGCAAATTATGCATATCATTTTATTAATTTAAAAGAATGAAAAATAACCCTGCTATAGGGGAGAGAAATGATGTCATTTTCTTACCCTTGTCTTATTGGGGATTGGCAGACTAACATGAGAAAAGCATAGTGAATTGATTTCCTATGACAGGGAAGGGTTGGGAAAATGTACCAGCGACTCTGGAAACACTGTAATTCTGTGCTTCTGTTTGGTGGAAAGAGAGTCCTGTAGAAGTATGACTGGATAAATAGGGGATACAATCTAACCCTAGCTACCTGGAGTAACTTAGCCCGGCTAGTTTGTTCAGTCTGTCTTCCAGTTTCAGGAAGAGGGCGGTACCCCTGTGAACTGAGGGTATTGCAACCCATTTCCAAGTGAAGTACATCACTGAACCTTTCGCGTGTTTTCAGGAGAGAAAGTTAGGAGAAGGCTGGAGAAAGCTCTCCTGGGCAATGACAATTTCTCCATTTCCTTCAGTTGAAAACAGCCAATCTACCAATGTGCCATGTTCCCTATACTCTATCATTACGAAATAATGACAATTATGCTAAATTGTCATCCAAAACCACTTACTCTTTCAGATACTCAAACATGCCTTTTGCTGGGATTATTAAGAATGCATGTCATTTTTTATAATAGGATTTTATAACAGAAGATAAATATCATGAGTTTTTTGATGCAGATGAATCCTCATGTTTGCAGACAAGTTCACATGTGGGGGTTTCTTCTAGTGGAGGAAATCCATGCCAGGAAAGTTCCATGGAACCCTCACGATATTCTCAGCAGCTAGACAATGGCTTACCTTTCTGGCCACTGTTCTTGTACATAAAGGTAGATTGTTCTAACCAAAAACACAGCTTTAAAAACCATAATTGTTACAGTAGTGTGGATGGTTTTACCTGAGTTCATCAAAATCAATGGCTTATCCAGCACATCTGGCTGCCTTTCCTGAGAGCTTCCCAGGGGTCTGAAGTCCCTAGTGAACCATATAGCAGCAGGTAACAGCAGAGCAGTTGCTGCATTAACTGATATTGCAATATAGTGACTTTTATGAAGGTGAGATACACTGAATAATACATATTCAGTGTGTATATTCAGGAATATACCATTTTGCTGATTTCCTTAAAAACACACATCCCCACATAAAAAGTAGCTAATCCCTAGGACAGCTCTGTGATATAAAGTAGGTTAACACAACCCTAACCATAACCTAATCTGGGGGTGATTGTACTATCAACTTTCTATTACACTTCAGAAGAAAAGCACAATATCTCTTCAGTGTTCTGAAACCTGTCACTGACTATCCGTGTGATAATATATTCTACAGGACAGTAAGGTTTGCCTTTTACTTTTCAGTCTACTGTGAAGAGCAGCCTCATAATGCCAATCACCAACATTAGGTCCAAATGAAACCAGGACCGTGATTTAGGATCTCACAATGTTTCTTGATATATGAGCCACAGAATGAAAAGTCTATGCCTGATTATGATTTCTAAATGTGTGTGTTTCAGCCAGATCACTTAATCATATTAGATGACAATGGTTACCCACCCTGTCAGAGATGGAGATTACAGTGACATCACTCTTGGTGATGTTTTGAATTTCTTCTATGGTTAGATATTCTCATTATTTTAACTACAGCTATGCGTTTGGTCACTTCCAACGTGGTGCTTAATCAGAGTAAGGTCTTTCAAATGAACTCAAAGAATGTATTCTAAGAAAATAAATTTGCTGAACTAACGAACAGGAGAAAGTAAGTATAATCTGTTTCAGAATGTGATAGGCAATAGGAAAGGAATTTGCCTCTCTCAGATGTCTATTTTTTTATCTGTCCTGTACTTGTTCAGTGCCCAAAGACTAACAAATAGAAGCCATGTGGCCATAAATCTATTATCTATGGTATATTTGTATTCTGATGATTCCTTACCATAACCAAAATGTCAGACTAGTAAAATTGGGCTTGACTTTGTATACACAGAGTACAATTTATACTAAGCTTTTAAACATTTTTGAGGATTTTAAAAGCAAATTTATTAGAATGTTGGTGGTTATAGTATTCTCTTCAGATCCAAAGAAATAAGAACTCTTTCAAACGTGCCAAAGAATAGCAGCATCCTAAAGGACCCTATACATTTTCCTCTCAGCTGGGTCTCTCTGCTCCCTGCTTTGTTTAAGTTTGATCTGTGATGAAAAGTGATTTTAACATTTGACATCTGGGTGTGTTTCCTCTATAAATAGGAAAAATCTTGTAAATTATTCTGTTTAACTTTTCGGTTTGGACCACCAGGAATCTGAGGAAAGATGGTAATTCATCTTCAGCTTAAGGTTTAAGACGGCACAGGGTGCATATCCGTACCGCTGCTTTGTGTAGACAGCATAGCCGTCCTCCTGTGTTTCTCGTGCGACCTGAAATTCTCTTTTAGGATTGCAAATGCCTCTTTTCCTCCTCCCACTTGTCTGCCATAAACCCTTGCCAAATGTTCAAGAGCCTACTACAACTTACATCCAGGGTTTCATTTTTGTTATTTATCTCTGATTTCTCACTGCTCCCATTCTTTACCTTGCCCTCCATCTCCTGTGAACCACACATAGACTATCTTTGCTAACAACTGGTCCTTGCTTGCATTATGGAGGTTTAGGACGCTAAAACCATATAGGATTTTCCTATCTAGGCATCATTTGTACACTAGACTACACTGGCCTCTAACCCTACCAAACCTGACCCTTGGGGTATGTGATGCAAGCCTTCCTGATCAAAATGAGATACTAAACTTTCTGCCTAAATGTGTAAGAAACATTCTTGCAACGAAGGGGAGATACTATCAAGTTGGCCTTCTTTGCTCTAGGCCCAGGGTTCCAGGTTCCCATTAGCAGAGAATAACCCACTCTCCTCTTGTCCATTCCTGGCAGCTCCCAGCATCCAGAAAGTCCTAGATGTGACTCTCCTAGTATTCCATAAAATATACCACTCCTAGACATGGAGTTGAGCAGCTATATTCTTATTAATATACAGTACTTTAGCAAGACAAAAAATGAGTAAGAGATGGGCAGGAAGGAGAAGAGCAATGAAATCAAACAAGACTGGAAGAATAACTGCCAAGGAGAAGGAAACTAGAAAAATCCAAAAAATGACTACCTATGGACTTCTGCGTGCATCCTCTACCCACCCAAAGGATCCTCATCATGTGTCGTAATTACTGTCACTCCCAATGATGACTTGAATGTGAAATCCACTCATTGGTGTATGTCTTTAGACTGGCCCATAGTGCTCACCTAATGGCAACCTTGGAAGACTATGAGGTCCTGATAGTGGGCATAGGGCAGAACTAGAGGATGCTGGGGGCTGACTTTGCCCAGTCTCTGCTTCTTAGTCTGCTGAGATGATAGCAAGCTCCAAGAACCCACACCCAGGGTGTCCACCTGCTGCCAGCCCTTCTGTGACACAAACCTGAGCCCAAGCAAGCCCATTTCCCTTAAGTTGCATGATGTTGAATATTTGATTGTGATGAGAACATAGCAAACAGAACTTCCACCCAAAGCAGTCGTCCACTGAGTAGATATAACCATAAAAGCCTGATGCTTTTATTCCTTTCAGACCATTACCTTAAGGCAGAACAGAGCCTTGTCAGACCACTTTATGACTACGTTAGCAGACTTTCCTTGGACAAATATCTGCAAATTTGTGTAGGTAGCAAGTCTATGGCTATGATGTATTTGTGCCCATCTTGATTTGTTTCCTCCCACTGTCTTCACAGCTACACAAATTCCGACTGGAGACCGTGTAGAGTCAAATCAATTAGGCTCATGAGTCAGAGGGGAGGGTGTAGTGATTAAGTCCTTGGGGTTCTGGGATGATGCATGCTGAAGTCAAATGCTGCATCAGGGATTTAACTATAAATACACCACCTCAGGCAAATTTCCTCATCTCCCCCATCCTCCACTGACCTTTCGTAAGGTATACACAATAATCATGCCTATTTAATGAGAGCGGATCCAGTGAGTTAATAAAGAAGTCATTTAGCACAGTACTTGCTACGCAGCATGTGCTCAATAAATCCCAGTCATTACTACCATTCAGTGATGAAGACCAAGCTCTGGAAGAATAGTTCAGAGGTTGAGCACTTCCCTAACACTTGACTGAGTTTGATTTTAAACATGCAGAAAATACATCAACAAATAAAATAAGGGACCTATTGTTATGGTTTCTCCTCCATTCTGTCACTGGTTGGTTTTGCTTTGTTCAGATTCTTCCTAATTAATTCCTTTCATTAATATTATTAAATTACATTTTGTTCTTATCTCCCTTCTTGGTCTCATCTCTCTTTCCTATAAGGTAAAAGGACAAAATGTATCACAGTGACTTTCCTGTAAATATCATAGACAAGGAAAACCCCACATTTGTGCACAAACTGTGGCCTCCATTTTGGATGGAATCAGCACAAACACGTACATGCTTTTGTTCTTATTTGTTTCTTAGCTCCCAACTTTCACTAATGACTGTGTCAAATGTAGTGCAACAAACCTTGCCCCTTTTCCCAGGACACACTGACTGAATTATAATTAGTGGGTCTATAATAGCATAACCAGATATGAAGTGCCACATAATGGGTTTTGATTTTGCTTTTGTTGTCTTTTGTGGGGCGAGGTGGTGGCTGTTTAAGACAGTTTTGCTAAGTAGCCCCAACCTAATCTCAAACAGGTAATCCTGCTGCTTCATGTAAGGGACCTCTCTGTGTGGCTGCCCTCTGATACATCGAATTCACAGGACTTCTCTGTGCAGCTGTCCTCTGATACACTGAATTCACAGGACCTCTCTGTGCGGCTGTCCTCTGATACACTGAATTCACAGGACCTCTCTGTGTGGCTGTCCTCTGACACACTGAATTCACAGGACCTCTCTGTGTGGCTGCCCTCTGACACAGTGGGTTCACAGAACCTCTTTGTGTGGCTGTCTTCTGATACCCTGGGTTCATGGGACCTCTCCGTGTGACTATCTTATGATACACTACATTTGCTGAAGTCAGAAGTTCCAAACCATTAATTCTTTCCCTGATGAATGTGGATATTGAACATGGAAATGTCACATATGGGATGCTCAATAGATACAATCTGACTTCATGGGAGTCTTTTTGTAACTAAAGAAAGAGCCAAATTTTTCATGAGTTCATGAGATGTGGCTTTAAAGGACTTCAAGATACAGGGAAACCCTAGAGCAGAAATAAGAAAAGGCAAGTAAATGGTTCAGTAAAGTGTCCTACACACAGGAATGGTTTCATTTCTTCTGTGTTAGATGATTTGTTGTGACAAAAAAGCTGGATTTCCGATTTCCCTAAAAGTCCTCTTTTGGGCTTCACCATGCTTTATCAACAAGCACAGCTTGTTATGACGTCATGTCAATCATTCCCAGGCCATTCTTCACCACCCCGCAGACTCTAATCAGCAGCAGCACGTAGAGTGTAAAAATAAATCTAACACCAACTTTTTACCCAAACCCATCATAAATATCTAAGAAGATTCTCAATTTTTGAATCAACGAAGCTATCAACAACATCAAGAAATTCTACCATGATACAAAATAAAAGATCAATTTTATTGAAAATATCTATTGGTTCATAGGTACAGATGACTATAAAGGCTTGAAGTTATTGTCAAAGACTACTAAACACGGTTTTACTAGTAACCTAAAACCTGCTATTTAAATAATTACATTAAAATTGTTATGCAGTATACACTGGGATAGCTATAAAATATAAGGATGAAATTGGCAAAAGTACTACTGAGAGCCACTTTGCTAGTAATGACTAAGTCACAGGCTGATCTAATCTTGGCTTTGCCAGCGGCAGGTTATTATACTTTGATAGGAAGTCACAGGTGGGCATCTCCAGCCACTGGCTATTTCAGGAGGTGAAAGGGTCTTTCACAACTCAACATGTGGAAGCTCACAGTTGTTAGGAAATAGGTCTTAGTCTGAGGTCTGATGTCTAATTTAGCCTTAGATGTCTGAGTTTAAGCTTCTAAATCCCTTCTCCAAAGCTATATGAGGCACTCCCTCATTGTTTCACTATTTAAATGTTGTTATTTTAAGAAAGTTGTTCGATGTTTCCCAGAGAAATGATTCTGTGCCACAAAAATATCACCTGCACTGGGTGGGGGGTGGGGGGGGAGTTCCCGAAAGCTTCACTGCATTTAGGAGCAGAATTAGGTAAAGGGCAGAGGGAACCTTTAAAATAACCAATAGGCCAAGTAGTGCCTTACATGCTTAAACAACATGCCAGAGTCTTTTAAAGAAAAGGATTAACTGGACTTGTTTTTAAAGCCCACTACTCAGGAGGCAGCAGCAAGAGGTTGATTTCAAGGCTAAACTGTTCTGCAAAGAAAATTTTAGGCCAGCCAGGGCTACATGGTGAGAGCTTTCCTAAGAAAGAAAGAAAGAAAGAAAGAAAGAAAGAAAGAAAGAAAGAAAGAA
>LOEQ01003779.1:219478-236881 GCA_001685075.1 Bramus lutescens
TGCTGCCTACTGCCACTGGGGATCTTGCAACATTTTTAAAAAAATCATAAAACTAGGCATGGACCAGATGCACCATCATCCCACAGCATTCTGTGAACTGAAGCAAGTCCCACAGCCAGGCCACAAAATAGAGTGGGAAACAGACCCCTAGCTCCTGATGGGAACTGGAAAATCACATTGAAAATGGAGTATCTATTCATTAGAGCTATCAAATGATGTGGGCTTCCCCTCTGCATGTTGTGAATACCATTGGTTTATAAAGAAACTGCTTTGAGCCTATAGCAGAGCAGAACAGAGCTAGGTGAGGAAAACTAAACTTAATACTGGGAGAAAGAAGGCAAAGTAAGAAGCCATGTAGCCCTGCAGGAGACAGATGCTGTAACTTTACCCAGTAAGCCATAGCCTTGTGGCAATACACAGATTAATGGAAATGGGTTAATTTAAGATATAAGTTAGCCAGAAATACACTTAAGCTATTGGCCAAGCAGTATTGCAAATAATATGGTTTCTGTGTGCTTATTTTGGGGCTGAGCATCCGGGAACAAACAAGCAGCTCTCCTACTACAATCAAATGTCCAGGCCACCACAGACACCAGAGTCTACTGCAGTAAAGAACTCAGAAGTAACCACAAACAATGAGAATGTGTTCGGACTTTTTATTGTATTCTGCATGATTTTACCCCTCCAAATACTGCATGATTGTTGCTATATCACATAAACCTAATTTGTATTCAGAACGATAGGTGTCAGATACCTTAAAAAATGCAGTTTTTATCTTTCAATTTTCCATATCACACCATAGAAGATTCTCTAGAAGATGGCAGAAGACTGTTAAGTGAAAACTGATCATACTCAACATAGCACTCAATAGGCATTTCAAAACCTACTAAGCAACTTACACTCCTGGTCACCTTACAACAAAAATCTTTTTCTCTTCTCCCATGTAAATCCTGCCTTGACTCCCAGGAAGAACTACAGCTTTATTCTCCATTGCTGTATATTTCTGACCCTTGCTCATTATTCCAGTAAGCTCCAGTCTTTAAAATATTGGAAACAGTACTGAAGTCAGGACCCACAAGATCTGTACTGTCTTGCAGACATTCTCTTTCCACTGCCTGTAGTTTTGAAATGCATCCAAGAGCATCCCTTCAGGCCTTTAGAGTAATTTACCTTCCTGAGCATCCAGGGGAAGATGAAATTAGTCTGATTGTGTCTGGTCTGTCATGCTATCCTTTTGTTGACCAAACCAGTGCACTGCCTGGAATTCCAGCAGCAACTAGAAATGCACATCTAACATGAATTAGCTTGAGCCGAGTTACTTCTTGGGAGCATGCCTGGAATTGTTGGAGCCTTGATATTTGCCTTTTTTGTTGAAAGCAGATGTTCCCCACAGCACCCTTCCACAGTGAGCTGACAAACAGGCTTGCCTGACAATTCTATAGTATGATTTTTGTGGTTTCACTCTCTTGGCATATTAATTCTGACTCTATAACAAATAGCTTTCCCTGTGCTCTCACTACTACTCCTTTGTCTCTTCCTGGGAAGTGCATTTATCTTTTTTTTTTTAAGCAGGACATATTATTTCCCCATATCCCCTTCCTTAAGTCTTACAGCTATATAATTGATTATAACAATGACTGTAGAGCTAATTTATACTCAAAAAAGAATTTTTGCTTTCCTGGCCTCTCTACCATGAGCTTAGACTTATTTCCTATGGGGGTAAATGATGTTCTTTGATGTGTCCTTTGATTTATATTTGAATACCCCCAAAAAATACCTAATAAACTTGAGGAATCAAAATGCCCAGTTTCTGGATGAAATATTTCAGCTACATAAATTGTAACTCCACACAAATATTCAAGTAGCTTCTTTAATCAAGACTTCACAAAACAGTGGTTGGCGCTGGGTCCTAGAAATTCCCTCAATAATTATTTTCTGGTTATGCTCTCACAAGTACAAATAATTGTATAAGAGAAACTCAGAGGATAGCACGGTGAGAATGGAATTATAAAGGCCAAGATCAGACCTGCTACTACCTCAGGACATGCAAGTAAATGTGCATGCGTGCATGTACTCTCTCTCTCTCTCGTATGTGTGTGTGTGTGTGTGTGTGTGTTTATACTTACGTAGACTCACACACACTCCTCAAGCAGGATATGTTTGCCGTTGATGCATTCTCTCAATAGCATCCATCTGAGTGGTTAGATGCTGCAGTGTTCTCTAGCTGCTCCGAGAAGATAAAGACATCCTAAATGTGTTAAACAACTAAACCCAGGCATGAGGTCCTGTCAAGTAACTTGTCTACTCACGTCATTTTTTTCTTTCATACATTCTCAGTTGCTTTTTAAACATTACATGATCTTAAAGCATTTTTTTAATTAAAAGTATGCTTCTTGGTTCTATACTTCATTTTGGTATTCAGCAACCATGTGTGGGTACTTAATTTGTAGTTGTCTGTTCAAAGGTTGTTTTATGATCAGGATGAACCCAAAGAGATCTGTTACTGTCCCACATGTTCTGAACACGTGAGGCGATCAATGCAGGCTCCACTAAAAATAATATAAATAAAGCATCCAGAGTTGATCTCTCTCACTAGGACAGCAGTATGGTTCTCTCCTCTTCTAGACCAACTAAAGAACTGCAGAAATACAGAACCAACAGAAATGATAGGCAAAAATAGCAGGGTCTCGAAATAGATGCCATGGTTCTTTAACCAGCTTTATGCCCATGCCTAACGAAATCCATTTAACAGCCCTAAGTCTCACCTCTTTTTACATCAGTCACCTCCTTCATCATCAAAGCAAGTGCCATCACCTCCAACTCAGAGAACTCCCAAGAGCACTGTTCCAAAGCATTAGGGAGAGGAGAATTGGTGTCTTCTATAATCTCTCTGGGAGAAAAAGCAAGAATATCTGTTATGGCAAGGGGAGATCATTTATTGGAGGACTCACATAAAATAAGGGAAAATACAAGAGAAATGGAGCATGCAGCCATGGGCACAGTCAGGTGGTAGAAATCCTAAAGACAGAGGCAAGTTTGTCTTGTGGGGGTGAGGGGAGGCTGAGCCTTGGACTTATGAAAGCTGAACTCCAGGCTGATAAAATCATGAAAGGCAACAAGACTCTAGATAATATTTAACAAAAAGAGAATAAAAATGACTTTGCATCTCCTGGTGATGCTTTTTTTTTTTTTAGAAAAAGCAGAAAGCACAGGGCCTGGAACTTTTGGCCACAGTGCATGAAGCTTCTCCCAACAAATGCAATCATTGTATGTGACTGCAGTCTTCCTTAATTCTAGATCAGTTTGTGTGAGTTTAAAATTAAATATCAACAGACATGCTGGGCAGTGGTGGCACACACACCTTTAATCCCAGCACTCAGGAGACAGAGGTAGGTGGGTCTCTGTGAGTTCAAGGCCAGCCTGATCCACAGAGCTAATTCCAGGACAGCCAGGGCTACACAAAGAAAGCCTGTCTTTCTTTATATAAAATATAAAAAAGCCACATGAAAAAATTACCTTGAAATCAAAAGACATTAAAAATTTAGACTTTAAAGCTCTTTAGATATTGAATTATTAGAAGCAAATTTCTTAGAAATTGTTTTGTGTCATAAGAAGCTGGGCAAAGTGATGTGTGCCCATTGCCCCAGCTACTCTAGAGGCATGACAGGAGAATCCCTTAACCTGAGAGTTAAAGACCCAACATAGTAATACCTTGTCTGGAAGCAAAAAGTGGGGTATGAGAAGGAGGAAAGAAGAAAGGAGAGGAAGTGAGGAGAGGAGGTGGGGAGAAGGGAGGGGAGAAAAAGAAACAGAAAAGGAAAGACAAATTTCTGGAGGTATGTTTTTGAAATAAAAATAAATAAACTTAAAAACCACAGGGGAAAATGTAAAATGTTTGGACACAAAACTTTTTCAAAAGACAGATTGAAAAATACGCAATCCTAAATATGTTGAGATTGGTGCACTGAGGAGTACACAAGTTCTTATGAGTTAGTGGGAATGCAGAAACGTTATTTAATAGAGAAAGAGGGTCAGAAAAGAGATTTAACAAAGGAAGGATAGAACCAAATCATCTGAACAAGCCCAATTAGAAGAAATGAACAAAAAACTAAAGATAATATTACTTAAGAAAAGTAGCAAAGAAATCTTTGATTCAAAAGAAATAGCAATTTTCTAGTAAAGCGAACTAGAGAGAAGCTGATCCTTAGAACCTGTGAAATATTAATAATAATAAAAATAAAGGGTGACCTTACAGACAGAATGAGAAGCCTGGAAGTGTAGTTCAGGGCAGAGTAGCTGCCTATGGTGCAGTAACTCCTGCATTCCATTCCCAGTGAGAGAGTGAGGAGAGAGAGAGAGATTAGGGCTGACCCCAAGCTTAAGAACAATAACAATAAAAAACATACAACTAACATCTCAACAAGAAATAAATGAAAGCCCGAATTCGATGCCTTCAGATAATCAGTATACAAAGAGAAAAAATATTTCAATCTAGAATTGAATTATCTCCCTCAAATACTTTTGTTAACAAAGTAATTCTTTGTGATTTTATTAACCAGTAATAAAAATAGCCCAGTGAAAATAAGAAAAGTCTATGGATGGAAACCTTATATAAGAGAATAGTCAAATAATCAATAAGAACACATGAGATGTTCAAGAGCCCTTAGGCAGCAGAATACAAATAAATGCTGCATCCCTATCAGACCAGCCAAACCTAACAAAGCAGACAATGCCAAGTGTTGGCAAGAGTGAGAACGCAATTTAAACTCTTGTTTATTTCATCTATGAATGTAAATTCCTGTAGCAAATTTGGAATGCCGTTTGGCTGCATCTACTATAACTAAACATGTATATATGCCTCCTGTGAATCAGTAATTTCACGCCTACCAATGTACCCCACAGAATACAAGGCTTATGGTCTCTAAAAGAAATACACAAAGAAATTCCTAGCAGCTTTATCCATAAAGCCCAAAACTATGAGCAATCCTAAATTCATAAACAACATAGAAATAAATCATGGCAGATCATACAATACAACACTGTGGAACAATGGAGACAGACTGAGCTACAGTTGCATGCCACAGCAAGAACAAACCTTACAGAAGTTGAACAAAAGAGGCTGTAGAAGGTTCTTCCTGATCCTCAGGGGTAAGTTCCAGGACATTCCACAGATGCCAGAAACAAGAATAATACCAAGCCTTCTCCTTTCTTCTGTGCCTATATAACTGTAATAAACTTGCAATTATAAATTAAGGACAATAAGATGTTTTGACAGCAACTAATAAAAACAGGACAATCGTAGCTATATATTGTAGTAAAAGTTCTGTGAATACGATGTGTGTGTCTCTCACAGTTCCTCTCTCACTCCCTCTCAACATCCTAGGTTTTGCTGTTTTTTATTTTAAAACACAGTTGACTACAGCTAACCAGAGCCACTGACAGTGAAACACTACTGTCCAAAAAGTTCTGTGTATAGAGGTCAAGATTTCATTACTGTGAAGGTGGTCAACTTATCTTTAGAGACAGAGGTCAAAACAGTATTTTGGGGAGGAAAACCTGGGAGGAAAAAAAAGTCTGAAGAGGTGTTTGGCATTTTTATACTTCGATGTAGGTGGTGTGTGTGTTTACATACATAAAATTTATTCAACTGGGTATTTAAGATGTTCACTATATTTGAGTTTTATATTAATAACCACATTGCTTGAAACAACACAGATGAAGCTATTTTCATATTTTTCTTATTCAATAATCATTTTTTAAGAATTTCAGAGATGGATACACTGTATTTGTGTTATTTACACCACTCCAGCTCCTCCTGTGATCCCCACAACCTCTCCTATCACAAAAGTCTCTGAGATTCATAAATTCTTTAATAATTTTATATACATACATATATGTACACCACACATACATGCATATAATCTACTGAATCCAAATAATGTTGCTTGTACATACATGGTCTTCATGGTCTTGGGAGTTTCCACTTAGGCTTGGGAGATCAATAAAAGGCCTCATTCCTAAAGAATGAGCTCTTGTTAGGGGTGGGGCCTTGTGAACATTTCCTCTGGCCATGTTAGAATGTCGATTGATGTGACCGGTTGCAAGAGTTGTACAGGAAACCACAGTGTTGAGAGTTCAAGATTATAAAATCCCTGTCGTGTTGAGAAGACATTATCACAAACCAGTCCTTCTGGCTCTTAAATTTTTCTGCACTTTCTTCCGTATCATTTCCTGAGGTTTGAGAAAAGGAACTAGGTTATAGATGTCCCGTGTGGAGCTGAGCATTCCACAGTCATTTGTTGTGGGATATTTGTACACCGTGGGAAGATACCTTGCTGTGATTGGTTTAATAAAGAACTTAACAGTCAATAGATAGTCAGGAGGTATAGGTAGGATTTCCAGGCAGAGAGAGAGGAAGAGGAGGAAGAATCAAGGGGCAGGAGAAGCCAGGAGACACAGAGAGAAAAGGGGAGATACAAGATGGAAGAGAGTAATGCTATATGATAGAATATAGATTAATATAAATGTGTTAATTTAAGTTATAAGACCTAGTTAGAAACAAGCCTAAGCTACAGGCCCAGCTTCCATAATTAATACGAAGTCTCTGTGTCATTATTTGGGAGCTGACTGGTGGGACAGAAAAAGACTCGTTATAGTCATGTATTCTCTATGCTTTGGCCAGTTATGATTCTCTGTAATTGTTTTTCTTTTGGCAAAAAAGTTTATTTGATGACAAGTAAGAGCTGCCTTTTTCTATTGGGTAAGGATAAGTATTTAATACTATATTAATATGTTCTCTTTTAGAGCCTATTTCCTTTCTATCCTCGTCTTCTTGGCTAGGTTTGCAGTACCAGGCATGTGTTTCCTTCAACTGACTGGGCTTTAAGTCTACCTGACAGCGAGCTGTTGGTTACACCTAATATATTAGTGCCATTGTGGCACTGGACACATCTTGCCAGGCCATTCATTACTGTATTCCACAGAACTTACAGGTGGGTAGGACTAATAACTTTTCTCCCTGGCAGCTTGAACTGCATCTCTGACACAGTGAGAGTTAGGCTTCATTTCAGGAAGGAGGCGTCCAGATCGGTAACAGCTTGATTTCTCCAAGCCCTGTGCCTGAAATGCCTGATGTTTCAATAATAGAGTCTTATCTCCGAGATCTGGAAGGCAACCAACGGCAATAATATTTTCAGATGTCTAAGGAGAAACTACTACAGATTTATGTGAAAGTGCAATAATTTAAGAAAAGCACAAACAAACTTGTAAGAATAAATCAAAGAGTCATTGATTAAAGACAAAATTGGAAGCAAAGATTGCAAACTATGTAAATAAATCCTATTTCCATAAAACTGTTCCCAATTGGTAAGCATTTAAAATTAGGTAAAATTTCAATAAAATGGTACAAAATTTGTCATGGGGTGATCTGAATTAAATTTTTTTGTAATCCTAATAATGTCTTACAAAGGGATTAACTTATTATGCACAATAAATGAATTAATTTTGATTAAATGATAACAGAAATGAACCTAATTATCAAACAAAACTCAATTGATGTTGGTTAAGTAAGCAGAATTATGAAAGATGAAGGAGATTTTGAAAGCCTAAAGGAGACTAGAAACGAGTCCAAAAAACCAGGAACGGAAACAAATGCAAATACATTTAATGTGGCAGTTATAGCAACTGGAAAACAAGTCAGGCATCTAATAATATGTAAATCTGCAAATACTAGAATAAAAATACATATCATTAAAATACTAAAGTAAAGAAAGTTTAAGTCAATGACAGAAAAATAAACGTAAAATACTTTATTGAGATTGCTTCTTGGACTTTTAGCTAAGGTCAAACATAAAAGACTTTCTTGAGAAAGAAAAGGTCATTATAATATAATGTATATTTCCATTTATATATTATTTTTATAGTATGTACGCTACAACAATGAGGATATATGTATATAATGTTATATGTATATAATGCAATATAAGTGTTAGATACATATAATATTGTATTAATATATTTAACATAATCTAATATATTCAATACATATTCATGTGTGCATATGATACATATAATAATATATAATATACAAATATATTACAAAGATTAAAAATGCTAGAACTTTGGATTGTTCTTTCTGAACACTGGCAGTACCCTCAATCCCTGGCAACTAAAACGTTTCAATAGGGTCTCAGAAATTAAGCAATACTTACTGTTTAGGAATCAGGCTGCTTCAACCTAAAACTATATATTTTTCAGCATAAAGTGAGAAGTACAACCTAGCCATATTTGAGGGTTAAGCTTCCAATTTATGGCCCAAAAAAGTCTTGTGGGTTATTTGTGTGTGTTGGGGCGGGAGGATGTTTGTTTTCTCATGAAAGAGGTGAACTGCCCAGCTTGCAAACCTGATTGGGAGGAAACGGGAGTGAATAAATTTGCTTTCATTCCTGGAGCCTGGGAGAGCAGCTAGAGACCCCCGCCTAGAAGAAAAGCTAAGTTAGAAATTTGGAGGACGTTGAATCTCCTCTTGTATGAGTCCCCTGATAGTAAATAAGAAAGCTTCCAAAACTGCTAAGTTCTCAAAGACCCATGTTTTCGGTGGCACCATCAAGAGAAAGTCTACGGAGGGGAGAAAACCGTGCCTGTTTCATGGTCAATCAGTGCAGAAGTCAACAGGGAAAGGTGTCAGCTTGCATTGGTGAAGTGATGCTGAATGTCTGATGTCTGAGGAGAGATGAAGAGGGCACAAAACACTCTAGAGCAGCTAAGTATGTCCCCAAACAACAGGCACAGAGACAGCCCTCAACGTGTCTGGACTTTATCCTAGTTATCAAAATTTAACAGATTCACTTATGCAATCATGATTGATTATACAATAAGTAACACTGTCTATGAAAATTAAATTTATATAGTCTATACTCATAAGGTGATTATGTGTCGACTTACTATTATCAGAGGAAACACAGCTAATCATTAAAGAGTATGTCATTGTAAAAACTGGATGTACTTGTAATTCCCGGTCTCTGGCCTCCCCATCTTTGGAGGCCCTATCCCTGTGCCCGCCCAACCTTGACCCCTACCCCTAGCAGGGACAAGATAGCCCACCAAAACCTTGACCACTCCCCCAGTCTATTTAAACTGCTCCCCGGAACATGTCCATGTGACCTTTTCTCCCACTCCCCCACCCCCCCTCCTGTTTGCGGCTTCCCATTTCAGGGCCCACCCGAGAGCACAGAAATCCCATTAAACCTGGACCTTCTTTAATTCGGCTCGTTGTCATTTGGCTTGATTGGGATTTTTGTGTCTGCAGAGAACTCGCATTAGGAGCATTCCTAACAGTACTGAAGTACTGAAATATTGGCAGAAGTTTTTGCTCAGAAAAAAAAAAGACCTAATGGGAAACATAAAAACTTACAGATGAAAAGGATGTGTGTGTAAGCTAGAAGTATCTGTATCCAGTCAGGCTGCTTTCCAGGTACCCACTCATTACCTGTGGCATTGAAGAGAGGAGGAGGCTCATTGGTCTTCTAAGTTGCAGAGCTGGGTTCTCCACAGATGCATTCATCTGCATCAAGCCTTTTTCTTTTGTTCATTTATTCTGTAGCATTTTCAAGTTCTGTAGCATTTTCAAGGCACTGGGGAAGTGGCAAAGAAACTCTGACCTCACAAGGATTAGAGTACATTAGAGAAGACAGAGAAGCGGGACAAAAAGTAGAGCTTGAATTTCATGTGTTATCCTAACTCTAAATAATGTATCTAATTGGGGATGAGCAGCTGCTACACATACGGAAGTGCAAAATACCTTCCTACACTAACACTGTTTTTTTTTTAAAAAAAGCACATAAATTAGAACAAGAAAGACATTCTAACAAAATGTAATCACATGTACAGACAAGAAGACACATAAACATAGAAAGATGTGAGAAGGTGTTGTGTACCAGTGTCTTCTGTGATATTCCAGAACTATTTCATCCTGCAGGGACACTCCTTAAGCTAGAACGTAAACAACTCAAAGTAGCTTCAGGAAGTCCCTGAAACTGGCCAGATTCACTAGGACCCTTTCTCTCAGGAGTAAACAATAAAGACTTCTGGGAGTCACTCTCAGACAGGACAAGCTGCAGCTAGCTGAGCTGCTTTGAAGTGGCTCAGACTAACTGAGCTACCTGGAAAACACATTTTCCAGCCTTCTGAGCCGCTCACAGCCTGTGCAGTGTGCTCCAGGTTCCGAGCTTTGGTAAGCTGTCACAAGCGCTGGGGTGGGCTTTAGTGATGTCCCTGTCTTTAAGTCATTTCTCCTCCTATAAGAAACTCGTCACCCATAGTCCTGTTAGTAACAATAAAACTTATTGGTTCATCAAGTTAGACTTCATTGGTATCAGTACTTTGGTCTGTCACAGGCTCCCAACTTGAGGAGAATAGATGTGTATGATAAATCTCACCAAGAAAAGTCTTGTCACATAGTAGCAAGATAGAGCTGTGACAATAGCTTCGTGAGGAAGGGGTGAGAATTAGAGTTAGATTTTTGGCAACAAGAGCTTTGCAAGATAAGTTCCTCCTCAAACCTCAACCCCTTTCCTGTAAGGAGTAGGGATCTATCAGAGGCAGCTAAATATCAAGCTTTGTCTTAGATTTACATTGTGGAGAAATCTCCTTGACAAAGAATAGCCTGCCTGAAGACCAGTGTGAGAGATTTTTTGCAACGGTCTTGGCAGGGACTAATGAGGGCTTAAAAGAGAGATACAGGATGGAACCAAAGAGAGGCTGGACAGGAATGCTATTGAAAGAGAACACTTGCTGCTCTTGACAGCCTGTTTCTAGGGGTAGAAGGGTAGGTATTCTGGGTACCTAACTCACCAGGTTCTGATTTGAGGTTCCTTGTCCAACAACTGGAGCATTTTAGGCATGGGAGCGAAAAATGAAGAAGATGCTCTCCACTAGAGATACGTTCACTGTGAGGACCACCCCAATAATAAGCAACATGCCAGACAATAAAACAGAATGTTGAACACAAATATATTCAAAACACTCTGTATTTAACACTCGGAGATGTTTGCCTCCACAGGTAGCAGGCGGCAGCAGCATACCTCAGAGCAAAGAAGAAACAAAAGAGACAAGCATGGGACCAGGAAGATAACAGCATTTCAAGGACCCATAAAGAGAGAAAAACAAGGAGCAATGTCACAGAGCCTAAGAACAAAAGAAGAATGGGCTAAGAAGAAAGGCAAAAATTGTTTAGACAGTGGTCCTGCTGGTTTGTTAATTAGACCCCGGCAGTTCTGGGGCAGGTACTAAAGAGATGTTGAGAAGCTAGGAACAAAGAATGAGGACAGGAGGAGGAGAGGAGACAGACCTCCCAGCAGACCTCTTTGTAAAAGTTTGGCTGGGAAGTCAGAGGAAGACAGGGCTCTGAGGATAGGGGAGGGAGGGGTTCCTTGGCCTTGTTTCTGTACAGAGGTCACCATTCACAACTCAGATCAAGATATGTGCTCAGTTACACAAGGCGAGCAAGATGGATTTGTTTTCCTTCGAGGCATCTATTCGGCCCTGGCCAATGGGATATACTTGATTACAGAAGATGCTCTAATTTCCTTTGGGCATAAATTATCTCTTTGAGTGAGGATCCTCTTGAAGTATGTGCCCTGTTTCTTGCCAGTGACAACTCACATTAATGGGACCTTTGGGGGGTTAATGTGGGCAGGCACCTTTTCAAGCATCCAACAAAGATTATCCTAAACTGTCATAATAACCCTATCGTTACTTGAGACGTGGGGAAAATGAATAACTCGACCCAGGTCAGGCAGCTAATGCGTGGCAGATCCAGGATGCGAAGCAGGCAGGCAGCCTGTGCTCCGAGCTACCATCTAGAAGCTGCCAGAGAAAAAATGACTGTCCTTGACGTGGTCCGATGTTTCCGTCTGCTTTCTAGACCACAGATACTGATAGGAGCAAGGCCTAACTAGTCATCTGACACTGAGTGTTATTCGGTACATTATCGGATTCTATCCTTCTAAACATCGTGTTTGGAAATCAAAATCTCCCCACAATATGCCCCGTGTTCCCCTCCATCAGCTCTCTTGGAGTTGCTTTATGCCTCCCCAGGGGTAGGGATGAGGAACTGTGAAGACCGTTCACTCTCCTCCGCAGGCATGAGGCCCAAAGCTGTGCCTTTGCCCACTATTTCTTCAGTTGCCCGGTCCTGTTTCTTCCAGAGCGTTCTAAAAATGGACACCAGCTGTACTCTTCTCCTTAAGTCTCCTCGTTTTACTTCTCCAGGCCAAACAGACCATCTGTCTGCCTGTGTTCCTTCCTTCCTGTCTGCCTGCCTGTCTCCAAACACTGAGTTCCAACTCCACTTTGCATATAGTAATTAATCAAAATCTTATATTGTTGGGAAGAGAAGAAATTTGGAAGCCGGGAGTGGTAACTCAGATCTGGAATCCCCCGCATCTGTGAGATCCCAGTCCCGGTGAGGCTGTGTCAGGAAGATTGCTGTAGGTTTGAGGACTACCTAGGCCGCAGAGTAAGTGACACCCTGGGGCAACAAAGGGGGATGCTGTTTCAAAAGCAAAGCAAGCAGAAAAAGAAAAAAAAAAAGCAAAACAAAAGACAGGGTATTTAGAAGCTTCATTCCCTTCTCCCCAAAGCCTGGCTTCAAAGATGCTGTGTTGCCTCATGTGCCAAGAATTAAGCTTTGTGAATTAAAACTACTAAAATCTTGGTTCTAGGCAGACTGGTCCTCTCACCCGTGGGGTAAGAGCTCTCAAAGCTTGACCATAGGCAGGAAGTTGGAAGAGAACCTGGTATCACAGAGGAAAGGGCACTGACTTAGTGTCCTGAATGTTGCTCATAGATCTACCTGTAACTTTCCTTGGGATTATAAACAAGTAAAGAAAGTTTTTGAGGGGTCCTGTCTCGCTAAATTGTTCTTTCTTTGAGCCCAGAATCCCAGCCTGTGCTTGGTCACAGATTTCTATGCTATTATTTTATCATAACCCTTTTTAAAATTTTGCAACCAGAGGAGGAGAGACTTGAGCTTGTCAACATCTTTCATCATGGGGGAAATAAAAGATTATTGTAATGGGCTACTTTTATTTAGGAGCAGAGCTGAATGGCTTGTCTGCTTTCATGAGTCACACGCAAA
Source organism: Bramus lutescens (assembly GCA_001685075.1). Lineage (NCBI taxonomy): Eukaryota > Metazoa > Chordata > Mammalia > Rodentia > Cricetidae > Bramus > Bramus lutescens. Next base: position 232,617 of record LOEQ01003779.1, read on the forward strand.
TGAGAAATTTAAGACTGCATAAGCAAATATTTTCATTACATGAAGAAGACATATTTTCCTTGCAGAAGTTCAGCTTACAGATTTAAAGAGTCATAAAAGAGCTACTGGTATTATTTACATCACTAACACGCATATTCCCACTTTAAAGGGTGGCATTCATAATTATTAGAAGGCTGACTTCCATATCTGCTTTAATGAATCACATAATACTCGCATGATTTATGTGTGTCTGTGCACAGCATGCCAGGGACTCACGTATCTCATGGCTGTTTCTCTTAGTGTAAATCAGGAAATCATCCTCCAGCTCACACAAATTCCTGGGTGAAGCAATGAGACCCTAGTAGATTAGCAAAGAAGGAATGCCAACAGGCAATCTCACACAAGAGATAAACAACTAGCAAATATAAGAGAAAATGGCTTGTTTTGTACTAAAGAAGAGAAAACAAAAGGACCCACAGTGCCGGTTACTAATGATCATTCAGAAAAACTTAAAATGGCAAAGCCCATTTATAATGAAGTTGAATGATGGATAATATATGTATATAGTTGGTAACATTATAAATCACTGTAATAACTTTACATAACAATTGTAAATATACTTAAAACCACATGATATTCATACATCTGGGCCAAGCAATGCCAACCTTGGGAATGTGTCTTAATGAAATTAGCTGAAATCAATTAGGGTACTAAGACATTAATTTAGAGTTGGCAAAGGTTTTCTTGAAAGGGCCAGATAATGAATATTTTAAGCTTTCTGTCACAGCTATTCAAGTATGGTGTAAAAACAATAAATGAGGAATAAATCAGTGTGTATGATTATGTTCCATTGATTTAAACAGCTTATTTAATCATTATTTATTTATTTATTACCCTTTGTGAAAATAGGGTCTCACTATGTAGCCAGCTTCCTTCAAATTCACAATCTTACCTCAGCTTTCAGAACATTAGTCTTATAGGCATGAGCTATCATGTTTAACTTAATGAATTTTTATTTGTAAAACTACAGCACTTGATGAATGGGTCAGACCCCACTATATAAGAATGTTCATTAATGACAAATAAGTAAAGGGAGAAAAATCTGAAAGATTCAAAATTAGAAAAAGAAGTAGTTTCATAAATTATGACAATCAATGCAATGGTTTGTCGAGTAGCCATTAGGAAAGGAATAATTACAAAACTGACAGAAGGGTGGGACTTACAAAAACAAAACAAGATCCAAACTTTATATAAGAAATGAGATTATAAGTACATGAAAAGCTCTGTTCCTACAGAAGAGGGAAAAAAAAGCTAAGAGGAATATACAAAACATGTAAAATGATGTTTTGCCATAAAGAGAAATATTTTGAGGTTCTTGTATTCATTGCTACTCAGAATGACTTGCGTATAACATAGTCTTTAAGTGCTGATAAATACATTGTGTTGCTATGCTCACACAGCATCTGATTTTGGTTAGAAAAAGTGGAGAGAAAGTGAGGTAAGGGATCCAGTAACTTCTATAGTTTTAAGATGAACACATGTAGCTTCCTACCTTCATCCATCATCTTGTAATGTAAATTGGCTATATTGGCCAGAGGTAATAAGTTGAAAAAATATTTGCATGATTTAAACAAGTCAATATTCACCATCATCCACCAAACTCAAAGGTCTGTGGAATTAACAGCAAATTAACCTTGTCACCACACACAAACGTGGTTCAGATAGTGTGCATTTAGTCCTTACTAGAAGCCTTTTGTAAATTGAAATTGATATTGATCAGGAATGGTGCCCGTTCCTAAAATCATATTCATAAATATTTATGCTAACATATACTGCTTATACAACCCCTTCATCCTCTAGAAACACATCTCCTAAAACCACAATAGTACTGAAGCTGGCAGATAGTTTGACCCTGCACTGTACAAACATATCTGTGATACCATTTAATTTAGGAATTAAACACAGTAATTCACAAAAATAACTAACAATAAAAAGAGGACAATAGTTGACTCATTCACCAAGATAAATATTAAGGGGCTATATGAGTCAGGGTTCTCTAAGGGAACCGAACCAGTAGAATGAACTAATTCTATAAAGAGCAGCTTTTAGACTGGCTCACACGGTAGGGTCTTAGATAGTTGAACGATGGCCAGGTGCATGCTGCAGGGGCTGAGAAACCTGTTAACTGCTTAATCCACTCCAGCAGTTCTAATCTGACATTTAACAACAGGGAGTGTTCTTGAAGAACCACTGATCTTCTGTGCATGTTGGAAGACGAAAGAGGCTGGCTTCTGATGGGAGAAAAGGCCAGCTGCAGCGGCCGCAGGCTAGACAAAGACACTCACCAGTTGGAAGTGAAGGCGAACAAGCATGACTCCATTTTTCCCCCCAGACCTTTTTATATCTAACTAGACAGCAGTTGGAAGGTGCTGGCCACTCTAGGGCAGAATGTTTCATCCTTGGCTAATCCTTTCTGGAGGTGACATCACAGACATGACTAGATGATTCCTGATCCAAACCAAATTGACAAGCAATATTAACCATTTTAATCACAGTGGCCAACAGGTGATTAATAAAAGCAGGTGATTAATAAATGCTGAATGAGTGGAGAATTTGCACCCTGAGTGAGATAACACAGGATGTCACAGCTCAGGGTATAATGAGTATACTGGTTTGAATGTGAATGGCCCCCCATAGTCTCATATATTTAGTTGGTGGACTGTTTAGGAAGGATTAAGAGGTGTGACTTACTTCGAGGAGGTGTGTCCCTGAGGGTGGGCTTTGAGGTTTTAAAAGCTCATGCCAGGCCCATCCTAGTTCTTTCTCTCCTTTTTTTTTTTTTTGCCTTTTTTAAATTTATTTTTCCATTCAAAAATTAACACTACCTCCCCCCTCCCATTCCCCTCCCGCTCCCCCACTCACCCTCCTCCCTCCCCCTCCCTCCTNCCCTCCTTAAGAGAGGGCAGGGAAACCTGCCCTGTGGGAAGTCCAAGGCCCTCCACCCTCCATCCAGGCTTAGGAAGCTGTGCATCTAAATAGACTAGGGTCCCAAAAAGCCAGTACATGCAGAAGAAACAAGTCCCAGTGCCTTTATCAATGGCTTCTCAGTCAGCCCCCATTTTCAGCCACATTCAGAGTCTAGTTTGATCGCATGGTCATTCAGTCCTGGTACAGCTGGATTTGGTGAGCTCCCATTAAAACAGGCATATCTGGGTTTAGACAAGCTCTGACCAAATTCCAGCATTACTTCCCAAGTATATGAACTTTGGCAGATGTATAAACTTCTGTAAGTCTGTTTCCTCCTTTGTCTGATAGATATACCAGCAAAACTTATCTTTTAGACTTGTTATAAAGGTTAAATGAGTTGCAGCACATACATGGTTCAAAATGTGGTTTAATGTGCCCTATGGCACAAGGACTCCACCATGTTTGCAAACATTCAGTCATCTGTTATTATATTCTACTGTGGTTGGCTGAGATTTTATTCCAACCACCACGGCACACAGAATTTTACCAAACTCCTCTGTTTATATCAGTTTTTCCTCAGGTACCACATTAAAAATTTATTCAACTTCCTAAGCAGACAATAACGATTCAGCCTCATATCTCACGAATTCCACAACATTATAAGAAACTCAGTAGGAAAACATCAGCTTTGCTCCGGTAATAATCTCAATTTCGTGATCTTCCACAATGGTTTTTACTATTTCAAAGCACGATGGACCCGTAGTCTAGCCAGTCTTTGAGAAACGCTGCCAATTAGATAGCAAAAGCCACCTTACACTTTCGGGCACACTATAGGTCACTCTCCAGGTCACTTTTAAGGTTTGCAAGTAGAAAAGTTGTCTTAGAATGTGTGCTGTCTGACTTATGCTGTGAAAATAAAAATTTTAGCAAGCAACACAATGGATGCCCCATTTCCTATTACAAGCTGCAGTCGGCTTTAGTGTTATTTTTTTTCAATAGCTGTTGTCAACACCTACATTTACTATCCAAGTGTTGTAAATTGAGCAAACTCTTAATATATCAATCATAGTCCAAAGACAATTGAGAAGTCGTGACAGGTAAATAATACAGATAAGTGGGTAATAGCATGCTTTATTTGATGCCATTTGTCATAGTAAACATGTTTATATTTTTCTTGTCTATCCTAACCAGCATTTTACACTTGCTGATACTCCTGTAACATATAAAATGAAAGTGTTTTACAATTGTGTTCATCAGTCTTTTGAAGATTGTGTGTGTGTGTGTGTGTGTGTGTGTGAGAGAGAGAGAGAGAGAGAGAG
>LOEQ01003779.1:259913-273421 GCA_001685075.1 Bramus lutescens
AGGATAGTGTTTTTTATTTCCATCCATTTGCATGCAAAATTCAAGATGTCATTGATTTTTTACCACTGCTCCCCTCCCTTTCCTTTTTTTTCTTATTTTTATTAAAAATTTCTACCTCCTACCCCCTCCCATTTTCCTCCCCCTCCCCTTCCCCTCCCCTCCCTTTCTAAGAGAGTAAGTTCCTTTCCTGACTCCACAAAAGATAATGTCATAGATGCACGCTCTGTGTGTGGCCCTGGAGCCCCTCCAGCTAGATCATAACAGCAGAAGGCAGAAACAGAAGAGAAAAAATAAAAGATAAACTTCAGGGTTGGTGTTAGGACCAGTGATGATTGCATCCTCCTGGGATAGGGAGGGAAAAATGAGCTAGGGGCCCCAAAGGAAATGAGACACCATTTGCCCACACTGCTGGTCCTTGGGTCACAGGCAGTTAAAGGGTTGACTTTCGAAAATGTTTTTCCTGCAACTTAGAAGAGCACCACGTTAAGAACTAACCATTAAAAAATAGATAAAATTCCCCCTTTCTAATATTATGAGCAGCAATATTTAAGTGATTTCCCTAAGACTGAGATGTTAAACTTTATGAACTAGCAACCATCAGGGTTTCTTCAGCACAACCATCCAGAGCAGTGGCTCCTAACCAAGAATTGGCCCTCCGTGAGACATTTTATCTGTTTCTACGAGTTACACAGAAATGTGGGGTTCACTTCCAGTGAACTGCACAGGCTGATGGGAATACCAAGCACCTCTGATTCTGCCTGCTGCTGTATGAATGTAATATGACATCACTGGTGAGCTCAGGGATATTTATTGATATAAAGCGAGAAGGGGGGAGAGAAAGAAGAAAGAAAAGAACAGCTCTAGACTTGAATGCTTAACGGGCCTTAGATTTCTCATCTGTAAGTTGGGCACACCTATGCTCCCATGAACACCAGGATATTCCACATAAACACACAAGTTCCGAAATGTAGAATAAAAAATGTTTCATGAGGGTCTACTATATACCAGAAACAATTCTAGTTAATGTTTAAGGACTCATTTTAATTTGCAAACATAATACATTTATGATCCCTGATGTAGTGTGAGCAAATTTAGGTATAGACAAGCTTACAAAGAATATTCAAGTACCCTGCATGCTCGAGCAATACTGCTCCTAGAAGTCATGAGTTAGCAAATGAAAATGTCAATGTCTGGCATAGGTTACCTCCATATGACTCATGGGTCAGAGAGACCCCAAAGATCCCCAAAACAATATAGGCTGTTACCAATATGCCTGGTTGCTTAGCAGAGCTAAGTGGCAATACTTCCTCCCTGCTGATTAGTTTGCAATGTCCTGAAAATTGCTGTGCAAGCTCTTGAGATGCAAAGACATCAGTGGTCTTCCCCTGTGCTAGACCCCGAAGGCTGCAAAACCAGCCTGCCAGGTGCAATAGTGGCATGGTGATTATAGGGGTGACCAGATGCTTTGGAATTGGATTTGAGGACTGCTCCACAGGAGGGGGTTCATGTCTGATAGTGTTTAATCTGGTCCAATGCTTGTGGCTGGGGAGCTCATGAGCCCTACCTTGTACCTACTAGTGCAGTTTTGTGACGTACTCATGTGGTCAAATTGCCTTCTAAATATGTATGCTTTTACCTATGCATCAGTGCTGTGCTCACTTTCGAGAAGAGCGCTGTGACAGAGTGACCACACGCATGAATACAAGCAGCACTTGATTTTTATTTTCATAGAGTCCTGTGTCATCAATGCAAATCTAATGTTACTCTGAAATCGAGGTACACATATATGCCTTCATATTCATCCAATATAAATCATATTTTTAGATTTGTAAGTGTGCTCCAAAATCTTTTACTTGACCGTTTCCCTGATTTGAACTCTTGATAATCTTTTCATTTCTTTATGTGCAACTATGCCCACATGTATTTTATCAAGCATAAGAAATGTTTTATGTTATGCTGAGATTTAATCCAACTCAAATGACATACGCATTACAAATAAGGAAGAAAAAACAGCCCCCATATAATCTTTGCACACAATGGATTTTAGCACAAAAGTATACAAGCACATGATAATTCTGTTTCTTAGCCTCAGAGATAGTCCTTACAAATTTTCTTGGACAAAAGTTTTTTGAAAATAAAGTACTTGTAACTACAGCCAATTAGAATGTAATTAGCTGCAGTGCACAGCCATTTTCAATTGTCCAACAGCAAGTTATTCATTTCATGTATTAATAATATTCCTTGTTATACTACTTTCTCATTTTATGCTTCCCTGCACCTCTTCCTTGAGCCTTGTACCTGCTCATTAACATGTGAAGATAAGAGAATCAAAGAATTGCTTTTGAGATAGAACTCGAGGAGGCTCTTGGACTCTGTATTAACAGTCTTTATGGGACCTTATTCATAGAAAGCAGGAAGTTCAATGGGTACAGGAAGTTCCGCATATCAAAATGTAATATTGATTTATATGATATTCTTGCAGCTAGAAACATTCTCAGATACCACAAATTGCTAGGGCCATATGATGGAAACTGGAGCCCAGACAGGGTAAATGACTAGGTCAATGTCACTGAGTTGGAGGCCATCACAATTGATAAGAACCTGGACTCTGTGTCTGTGTCTTTCTGTGTCTCCAGTGTGCTTATCCATGTTCATGTCTTCCAAGGACATTGCTTGTTCTTTGGTTTATCATTCCGGTGAGGAACTGAGTGATTCCACTGAAAGCAAACATGGTTATGGTTTCAGTGACTCGATCTGAATAACCATTTTGATGGCTTTTCACACTAGTAAGTGTTGGGCATCTCCCCTGGAGCTGCACTTTCCCGCCCTCAATGCACCAGATGAAAGGTTTCTGTACCCTGATATTAAGCCTCTCCACTGATGCAATAAATCAGATCAGGAGGAATTGAAAGTCCAGATTTAATGAGTAAAACACTCCCTGATGGTCTCCCAGCCCCCAGAGAGGATACCAGAAGGAACTGAAAAACCACCTGGCCTTTCCTTAAAGAGACCTTTTAAATACCCTGCAGGTGTGGCCCTGTCCTCTCCAGGGAAGTAGCCTCNNTTCTGAGATTGGGCAGGGTGTGGAGTGGGGGGGGGGCGAAGCAGAACTCCACCCAAACAGTAAGATCAGTGTTTATCTGTTGAATTTAAAGTCTTCCCAGGCTCTGTAACAAAAAGAGAAAACCTCATACAACAAGAGATACCCAAGGATTATTTTTCCCAAGGGTGTTTAGCACAAAGGTAAATGACTTGAGTAATTGTTAAGAGGTGGGAAAAAGAAGGTAGGAAAGAAAAAGTCAGCAAAGGTAGCAAGTAGATACTAATTTTATTATAAAGACTCAATTCATACTTCAAGGACTTAACATTTATGGGATATGATTGAATAATTTCATTCCAGCTTCTCTGTGATTTTCAGAAAACTCTACCATATATAACCATGACTTTCTTGACTTCCTTTAAATTAAAAACATTCTTTAATAAATTACAGACTGATGATCCAACTGATATACCTACAAACTATTATTTATATGAATCTTCAATTTCACAACATAATTAGCTTCCCAAGGCCAGTCACTGATTTATTTCTGCACTAGAAAGTGTATGTAAATAATTCAATGTTTAAAAAAATTCCTGCAAAGTTCAAGAAAGATAAATGATTAAGATAATTTTATGTAGTTTATACTTAGAATTAGACAATCAAATATAGACAATCGTATATTATCTGCAGTTTAGTGTTGATGTTTTTCTAGTGTATTTTCCTTCATTTGACCTGGCCTTGACCTATTTGTTCATTTTTAAAGCTTAGAAACTCAATCCACTAGGATCTTTAATTTTAGTAAATATTTTACATGTTTTAATTTGTCTTCAGTTATCTGTTTTAGCAACATTTATGCAAATATATGCCTTGAAGAATTAACAGCAGCTATCTCTTATCATACATATGAAAAATACCAATAAAAAATGGAAAAACCGCAGTTTCTTACAAAAAATGGTAAGTTCATTGTAGGCTCAGACAAGAATATCTAATGCATTTAAAAAACATTTTCCTGATATTTTCTGTAAATTTAATGTGAATATGCAAATGTTTCTTCTTTAAAGGATTCAGGTGTTGCTATGCAAATGCTTCCTGTTCCTGATTTCTTAAGCTCCCTCAAATCTGCATAGAAACTAAATAGATGACCACTTTGAATAAAAAGAAGCCTAAATGTGAAAACAATTAGGGCAACACACTATGAGCGTTTATCTTCGTAAAAATACAATGCCTAAATATTAAATATTTAGTCTCTGCTCGCATAAGTTCAAAGTCTGGCATTTACATAATTTAGCAAGTTATATTTGGCGAACATTTATGTTAGACATTCTATGGGGGTTGTTCTCCAGAGTTCATCTCTGATACGCTCAAACAGAACAATATTTTGAAATAGAACAGGTACTGACCACGGCCCAGCCACAGTGTGGAAGTCATCTCCTGCTCTGCTTGTTTATTCTCACGCTTCCATGAGATAACTCTTCTTACTTAACTTATATTACCAAGGAAAACAGTGCCATTTGCAAACCGACCCATTTTGCCAGGAGCTAATACTTACTATATGACTGAGCAGGGATACGGAGCAAGTTCTGGCTCTCAGCTAAGTGTAAATGCAAGGGGGATGAATAAATGCCCTGTGTGCTTTTTAAAGTTTCTGCTAAAGTGGACCCTGCAACAAACATATTAACAGAAGAGGCAGACCAAGTTATGACATGCACGGGGGATCATGGAAGTGTGAGTACCCAATCATCTGAAGAGACTTAGAAGATTGTGCATGCTTCCTAGGGGACAAGGAACTGGACTGATGGCGCAGTTCTGAGAAAAAGTCAACAATGCTTAGGTGAGAAATACTGGGTCAAAGAAGAAGTGGTAACTTGTGTCCGAATCTAAGACCCTAGTTCTCAACCTGTGGGTTAATCATCCTACATATCAGATATTTACATGACTATTCAGAACAGTAGAAAATGACAGTTATGAAGTAGCAATAAAAATAATTCTATGGCTGAGGATCACCACAATGCGAGGAACCTTATTAAAGGGTCGCAGCATTAGGAAGTTGAGAAGTGTTGTTCAAAGAGGTTTCTAGGTGCAACATGGTTGTTTGCAGTCCTCATTCCTATGATATGAGGCAGACTTCACCATGGACAAGACAACTGGGGACTGAGGAATTCCTGGAGGATGTGGCCTTCAGGTAGAAAGAAAGAGACCCCCCCTTTACGATACCACTGTGTTCTCGTGTTTTCAGTTTGGAGTAGGCGGAATACAAAGGTCACATGCTTTACTGCATTCTTTCCTGAGTCCCACAAGAAGATGCTGAACTTTACCTTTTGACAGCAAATGCATAGGCTGTATGTAACTGCATAACAGCAATCTAAAGACCGAAATTCTTGAGGCTTTGTGTCCTAGAGAAAGGAAATGGGAGGGGTTGTTTTCTAGAGAAGTGGCAGGCACAGGAGGAGGTGGGGCGGACACGACTCTCACCTAAAATGGTAAGATTCTCCGATAAGAATTTCCATGTTAGTAATTTGGTTTTTATCTTTACCATGTAATCTTTGAAGTCAAGAATTCAGTCGGCTAACAGGATTTCATAAGCATGATACTAAGAAAAAACTGATTAAGCTGATTAATTCAATGAGGTCATTCAAGCTTTTCAAATTAAGCAAGTTCAATATTTCAAATTAAATGGTCAGAGAAGAAGGAGAATCAATTATGTCAAATGCTGGATGTGGGTCAATCAAGATGAGGGCTAGACATTGAACGCTGCGACTTAGTGGCATGGAAGTCACGAGGCCTTGTTCCTGTGTTCTTGTGGGGAACAGAGATCAGACTGGCATTGCCGAGGGAGTGGAAAAGAAATACACACACACACACACACACAGAGATACACGCAAACACACATGCACACACATACACACATACACACACATACACACACGCGTGCATACACACATACACACGCACACACACATACACACACTCATACACACACGCACATGCACACATACACACATACACACACATACACACACGCACATGCACACACACACGAGCGCGTGCACACACGCATGCTCTCAGTTCTTTCAAGCAGTTTCAGTAGTCAAGGAAATCATGAAGAAAACAATAATAGCAGAAGGAGAGTAAGGTCTAGAAAAATATGGTAGTTTGTGCTACGCTTTGTATCCTGAATGTATGGTCAAACACCATGTGTGAAGGTGTTGGTTCTCGGGTGCCACTGTGAGTGGGTGGAGATTTTTAGAGGTGAGGTCCAATGGCAGGTCTTTGGGTATCAGACCATCATGCCACTTGAGACTGGGAGGACCTAGTATCTGCCATTCTTTCTTAGTTTCTGGCAAGGTAGTCTCTTTTCTCCACCTCGTCACTTTAGCCTATGTTCCCACCACGATCAAGTGCCTTGCCTAAGTTCCAAATCATGATGACCAAATCGTGACTAGAAGCTTTAACACCACCATAGGGTTTAAAGCCTTTTCACTTATGAGTTAATGACCTTAAGTATTGTGTTACAGACGTGGAAAGCTGGCTAACAGCTTAAAGTGTAAAAAAATGGCCTTTATTTCATATGCTGATGAGAATGAGCCAAGGCAGAAGGAAAATTAATGACGAGGGGTGGCTGCTACTGGACAACACTGTGTACATCAATACTCCATGGCTTCCTCACAAATGACCACACGCTCACTGGCCCCACATAACACAGGTTGATGAGCTCAAGTTTTCTGTAAACCCGTGATATTTCCAAAGATATTGCTAACTCTGGACTCTCAAGTCAACAAACCGCCTCTAATCTCACCCAGGCTGTTGGTGGAACTCTAACTCTCGTGGATGCCCACTTCCACGCTGATGGACACCCAGGAGGCTACTTCAGCTCCTCGTCATGTTTCCCTTCATGTTAGCCAACAGTAGCTCTTCATTCCCGTCACCAAACCTTGCTTGTGCCTGCATAATCTCTCCTTTCCAACAGTTAAAATTTATAAGTTAAAATGGTGAGATTAGTTAGACCCACATTCATAGTCCAAGACACTGTCCATCTTAATGTCTACAACGTTAATTGCACCTGTAAACCTCTTTTGCTATTTGATTATTTAAAAGTAAGTTATGGTATCCTAATAAGGGTCTCTCTGCCCACCATAAAAATACTGTTTTTAGATTGAACTATCTGAAGCAACTGTGCTGGGTCTTGGACAGTGGAACAAACGGGCACAGTTGAAATGGTAAACGGAGCAACATAGTTTAGAAGCTAATGTGGTCTCGGCTGCCTATTTTTCCAGAGGCATCTTAGTCCATTCCAGTTTTCCTAACACAATACCATAGTGAGTAGCTTATGCCCTAGAAATCAATGTCCCACAGTACTTGAGTGTGAGCCGTCTGAGCCAGCAGAGCCACCAATGCATCATCTTGTAAGAGGTGTTGTGATTGGATCACAAAATGTTCCTCATAGGCTCATGAGCTTGGGCTTCTGGTCTCCAGCTGGTGATTCTCTTTTAAAACATTATGGAACCCTTAAAAGGTAGGACCTGAGTGGAGGGAGTGGATCATTGGGGACCAAGCACTAAGGTCTATAATCCAGCCCTGCTTACAGCCCTCTTCCTAACTGACTGTCCAGTTAACCAGTCACCTCACACCCCTACTGTCACAACTGGAAGCCACTCTGACCACCACAATTTCCCTATCATAATAGGCACCCTCCCCTACACCTGAATCAAACAAAATGTTCTTCCCTTGCATTGCAAGGACAGCACTTGTTTGTTCTCAGCTGCCCAGAACCAAAATAATCATTCAGAAACTGTATCAATTACAACACTGCTTGGCCTATTAGCTTATGCATATTTCTAGCTCACTCTTACCTCTTAAATTAACCCATTTCTATTATTTTATATTTTACCATGAGGCTCATGGCCTCTGGCAAGGTTCTGGCTGGCAGCTTGAGTCTTTCTTCTCTGGCAGCTCCATGGCATCTCACGACTCTGCCTTCTTTCTCCAGCATTCAGTTTAGTTTTTCCTGCCCAGCTCTACTTTGCCCTATAACAGGCCAAAGCAGCATCTTTATTCATCAACCAATAAAAGCAACACATATACAGAAGGACTTCCCACACCACCCTTGAGTTGCTTTCCTGAGTATCTTATCATAGCAACAAGTAAAGCAATTAACATAGCTTCATAGATGGCACCTGATTCTGCATCCTTACTTGCTAGCAGGGACAGAAAACCTCAGTGGGTCTCTTTAATAACGTCCATCTGTTCCTGAGGTGCTCTTCTCAGGACCTAATGGTTTTTGAAAGACTTTCTAATATTATTGCATTGGATATGAGGTTTCTGTCGGGGACCAGCCTCAACAAAAATACCTCTCACCAGGGTAAGGGCATGGGGATTAGAAGTATAGTAAAGTGTATGAAGATGTGAATGAAAATAAGAAAATGGAGAAGTATATAGGATAGTATCGAGAGAGAATTTCCGTGAGTACCTAAAATTCGCATGCATTTAATTTCCAAATGCTTAAAATACCTCTGACCACAGAAGGTAGGAGTAAGACAAAAGACTGCATTAACATGATACAAAGAAATGAACAGACCAATTGAAAGTTGCAGGCTGCATTCATAGTTAAACATTCTGTTGCTAGGACAAAGCAAGTCCTGCCACCCTGGACCAAAATGTTCTGTAGGCAAACCACTCCCTGGGTGGACTCCCAAGTTATTTCCATAAAGGGAACTGGAACTTAGTTGTGTCCTTAGACTTTTAATTGAGGTAGAAACAGATCTGCTTCTCTATTCCTGGAGCACCAGGGCTAGCTATTAGCCACACCTGTTGACAATGACCTTGAGCCAGCAGAACTCTCTGATTTACAACTAGGTGGGAACTTTGTCTGAGGTAGAGCAAAATAACCTTGAAGGAACTAGAAACAAGTCCCAAGTCTCTGACCTTTGGTCAACGTGGAAATAGATCTTTTGGGGCCTCGAGAGGTTTCAAATTATGGCTGCATGTTTATGTGACAAAGTCTCACAAAAGCATGTGGAAAACACCGCCATCAGATATGAACAAAACCTGGGGAAGGAATAGAAGGGGTTTGGGAAGGGAGAAGATATAAAATAAATGGGTTAGGAACTTAGGAACGGTATTAGTTACAGTTCTTATCGTTCTGACAAGCATCTAACAAAAACAAGTTAAGGAAGGAGAGAGGCAGGCTTTGGTTCACAGTTCAAGATGACAAGGCCTGTCATTTTCGGGAAGGTGTGGCAACCAGAGCAGTGGGAACTCACCTCTGGCTACATCACCAAGGCCAAACAGAAAGCGAAGTGAATTGGAGTCCCAAGTGGAGCTGGGCTACACCCTCAAGGCCCACTGCTAATGGCCAGTGTTCTCTGAGGCTCATGTCCCAAAGTCACCACACACTCCCAAAATGAGGACCGAGGGCTCATATACATAAGCCTGTTGGGACTATTTAGCCTCTACATCACAGCAAGAAGTAAGTAATTAAACGTATTGACACATCCATGCAGAATGAAGGCCTTATTTGATGTTCTATCCCAAGAATTTCAGAACTTAGGGGAGCTGGCTCTGGAGACAAGTGTTTGTTAGCAGCTGGAACGAGAAGAGGAGGTAGCAATGGGAAGGGGAATTGAGAACTTAGCGATGGAAGGAATGTATCAAATGTGGTGAGGAAACAAATCTAAGCTAGAACAGGTATTTCAGAAAAATAAGGTGCTTCTAGAAATGTGGGTAATGAAGGGAGTACGGATTCTGCAGAGCTTGGGCATAGCTATCAGGACAATATGTAACATGCTGTGTTTGGTAGAATGATGACCTGCCAGCGAAGAAGAGATGTGAGCTGTGAAATCTAGGGAGGTGTCTGGCTGAGATTTTGAGGGAGCTGAGACACGCAAACCAGGACATTTCTGAGTGTTAATGAAAGAAAACAAATACTTTACCCTCCTCTCTCACGCTCACGTGCTACTATGGAACCTAACTCTAACCAAGCCAAGCTGGCTGCAGTTCTCCTGTTGTGAGAGGTGGCCAGTGTAGATGGATTGATGAGGGTACATGTTCCTTTCCTCCTCTCAGATCTATCCAATATAGAATAAAAACTGGGGTCCTATATATCTAATTCTACCACTTTCATAAAGCAATGCCAATATATTACCCAGTCTTATAATCTCACCTCTCATGATATCTATATGATCCTATCTAATAACCTACTTCCTGAAGAGCACAGGCTAGTTTAGGAGCAGGCCAGACTACATGCAGACAAGATTCACCAAACACATGCAACACACCTTCTGGGGGCAGAGGCAGTCTCCAAGCAGGAACCTTACTAGGGCTATAACACTCCAGGTGGAATTTTAGCTAGGGACTGGTTTTTGACTTGTCTCTTGGCAGGTCACCATAAGGCTGCCCTCAAGCCAGTAAGCTATAATAAGTTCTCACAGGTCATTCAAGATAGGACAGAAAATCCTTCTGCATTTTTGGAACACCTCACTATAGCTCTGTTACAATATACTAACTTAGATCCAGAAACCATGGAAGACAGTTACTCATTCCATTTTTTTCCTCAGTGCTACTATGACATTAAGGCTAAACTTAGACATTTGGAGAAAGGCCCCTTGACCTGGCAGGCAGAAGTCTTAGAGTTGGCTTTTAAGGTGTACCATGTGAGGAATGACAAAGCCTGCAGTAATCACGGTCACATGCTAGCCACAGCCCTCTGATGGGCCCAGGTGACAGACCACCCCATCCGTGCTGTCCATGCTGCTCCCTTGCCCCCAGGGCTCAAGAACTGCCAGGCCCACATTTCAAATGTGGTAGAGATGGTCACTGCGCCCAAGCATGACCTAATCCTAATCTTGATCCTGTGAGACCTTGTCCAAGATGCCATAGGGAAGGACATTGGGCAGTCGATTGTCCTCGTGCACATTGCGGCATGGAGACATCAAACCCAGAAAATTCCCAAGTTGACCTTCTAGGTCTGGCCATGGATGAGTGAGGCTGCTTTGGCCTGACCGATCCAAAGTGTCATCTGTAACAGGGAGCCTTGGGTAAACATCATGGTATCAGGACAGCCCATCTCCTTTCTCTTGGTCACCAGAGCCACATACTCGGTACTGAGGGAATTCTGGGGGCCTACCTCTCCTAGTTTCTCTATTGTTGGGGTAGAGGGACAGTCTTATCTACCTCAGTAGACCCCACCACTTAACTGTGCTTTTAGGGGTATTTATCTCACTCATTCATATCTAGTCATGCTAACCTGCCTGGTACCTCTTATGGGAAGAGACTTTTTAGCAAAAGTAGGGGTTTCCATTTCCTTTTCTCCTTCCATTCACCTTACCCCATACTCGCCAACAGCTCCCCTCCTTCTTCTTCTAGCCTCCCAACCTCCCAGCTCCAATGTGGCTTTTCCTCTACCAGACTCTCAGGTGAACCCCCAAGTCTGGGACACCCAAATCCCCTGTGTTGCTAAACACCATTCCCCCATCATTATCCAATTGCAATTTCCTACTAAGTACATTACCCAAGCACAGTACTCCCCTCTCTCCAGAGCCTTAAGGGACTTGAGCCTATTATCTCTGACCTTCTAAGAAAAAAGCTCCTTCGCCCCACCTCTTCTCCCTTTAACCCCCCTATACTTGCTGTTGAAAAACCTAACAGAACCTATCTCCTGGTTCAAGGCCTCCAGTTTATTAACTCCTCAGTGGTCCCTCTTCAAATGTTCTTGATAAGATGTCACAGGCGCTTCACCTCAACTGGGTAAAATTTTTGCCTCTGGCCCTTCTTAGGCTTAGGGCTCTCCCCAAAAGCCCCCTTTCCATCTCGCCCTTTGAACTCATGTATGGGCGGCCAGTTTTAACCCCGGGCCTCTCACCTAAAGCCTCTCCCCATCCTGATCACCTGCCTACTCCGCTGTTATCTCATCTTTGCTCCCCATTATGGGATTTTACTGACTACTCATTACCTCAACCATTTGTCAATTCATGCCTACTGCCAATTAAAATAGGAGATCAGGTACTATCCTCTCCCCTAGACCAATGCCCCTCACCCCTTTCTCCTAAATGGCAGGGCCCCTTTGAAGTAATTCTTGTAAATCCCACAGCTGCCAAGCTCGAGGGACTTCCTCATTGGACCCAACAGTCCCACCTTAAACCTTTTACTCTTCCAGCTCAAGATACCCCCTTGTATACAGTAACTCAAACAGGGCCCTGCTCCCAAAAGGCACCAAGATCAGCCACTCTTTCTCCAGTCAGAAAAATAAAAGTTTCATCACCATACTCAACCCTCCTGTGCCAGATACTCTCCCTCTTCCTCTTTTCCCTATCTGCTTTACCAGCTTCTCTATATCTCCAATGTCATACTTAAATTTCCAGTTAACCACTCAGCTGTTACTACAGGGACCATCATTAAACAAAGAGCTGGAAGCACAGGGATTGCCAAAAGCCCAGGTGGTAAGAAACAATAATGATTTGGGGAACATTCACAGCCCCAAACTCCAAAAACTCACAAAACAGACTTTAACATAACGGATAATGGGTTTATCACTAACTGCAGCAGTGTCTCCTGGATATTAAGGTAATACCATGATGCTAAAGAGAACAAGTGCCTTAAGATTTGCTTCAGGTAAAACATTAAGGGGTCTAATAATTTTCCTTTCCAATAATTCCCCTTTCTTTTCCTCCCTCCTCCCCACTGTCTTCCATTCCAATACTATATCATTGTAATCATAAGCTTTTAATATGTCTAAAATTTTCTTCTCAAACATTTTTATAAGCTCCAAGGAACCAATTGGACCTATCTAAATGGACCAGACTCACCCAGAATAAGTATTATTTAATTCTTCCCTTATCATTTCTGATCTCTGGAACCCCTTGGAAATTCCCTCCTCCACTCCACCCAAAAAAAAAAAATCCCTCTATCTTCCATCTTGGGACTCTCCTCCCTTAATCACCGGAATCTAAAATTTTTTCCAGACATAATTTTCTGCCTTTCCAGCACCTTGCAAGGTCCAAACTGCCACCCAGCCAGTTCCACAGAGCTCAGAAAAAACACAGAAGAAATCAGCCACCCTAGGATGTGGTCAAGCATCTCCAATGCCCACAAAATCAGCAGGAAGCAGTCATGAGAGACATTACGACACCCCATTCCCACCCATTAAAGACCACAAACTCCCCAAATTTTTATAATAAACAAAAGGGTGGAATGTTCTGATTTCAGACACAATAAGGCTGACACTTTTGGACTCTAGAGCCATGCATGTGTGGACAAGCCCTCAGGCAGAAGTGCCTAATGGCCCCGAGGCCCAACATGACCCACAGGCAACGTGGATTACATCATCCACGTATGACTCAGCTAAGCCCTCACGCATATGGATGAGCCCCATCATATGCATATGATGTACCCACATCAACCCCCTGTGCACATGCACTAGGCAGCTTTTAAGAGCTGGGCGAGCCATCTTCCTCTCTTCTCTCTCCCTCTCCCT
>LOEQ01003780.1:2137-23226 GCA_001685075.1 Bramus lutescens
GGGCTGCTGCAGCTGCACACATCTGGATCACCTGCTGCTAACCCAGCAGGCTTCAACTTCCCAAGTTGTTGGTGTCCATATGACATTTCATGGGGGTGGCCCCCTCTCTGAGATAACTGAATCTTTCAGAATGAGGAATTTTACTATTGATTAAAATGTTCTGTAGTGTTCAAAGTGTTCAGCCAACCCTGTTGCTTCTCTTCAGGTTCTTCCCTATGGCCTATGTGATTAACAGATTCTTCAACTGTAACCCTTGGAACATTGTAAAGTGGTGACTACATCACTCAGTGTGTTGGGAGAACTGAGAACATCTTTTGTGTTCTCCTGAAGTTTAAGAAACTTAGACAAAGGGCAACTTTGGTTCTGACTCCAATTGAACCTTCCCTCTGTGAGTTTTCTACAGAGTTTCTCAGAATACAAAGAGAAATCCAATATGTGCATGGTGACTTTCAATGCTGTCCTAGCCTATTCCATTCTCTTGTTTTTAATCATTAAACACAAGTATACAGTGACATTGCACATCTGTTTCTGGTCTGGGGAGATGATCACCAAGGATAGGGGTGATTGAGAGCTACATTAGGTGAAGCAATTACAAAGAAATGTTAAAAAGTGGAAGTGTACCATTTCCACATTTTTTTTTCCTCCTAATACAGCCAGCATTTAGGAAAGGAGGATGTGAGGCTTAGTGGTGGGACTGTGGGGGGAGGTGGCATCAGTAATCTATTAAAGTTAAGCAAAGGCACACTTTGCAATAACCTGCAATAACCTGGCTATAAAGACTGCCTGCAAGAAGAGGTGTCTATGAGTGATGGCAAAACCCACTGGCATGTGATGGCTGTCTGCCCCTGTGACTCTGTATAAATGATTGACTATGTTTTGTCTTTAGAAAACACTCTGGTATTTTAATTGCAATTTGGCATTACATTCTTCTGTGTGGGATTCTAGGTATCCAAGAGACTCCAGGTACATTAAATCACCAGACTTATTTCAAAAGAGTGGTTTAAGCACCAGGAGAAACTTGCATATTAAGGTTCGAACTAATGGACAATTGATTTCCAGTTTGAAGAAAAAGCATGTGTTGGGAATCGCATGAGCCGAAGTTCTCCACGCGAGGCTAAATTACCCTTTCGTATGTTGAGTGTGCATATTTAGAAGTCTGGGGATTTACAATCAGCAAGAGGACTATAATGTTCTTTTTCTTCTGATTTGGTGTGTGTAAATTTGTAGTGCAAGTGTTTCATTTCTCTAGACATTTGCATTCAATTTGCTGCTTAATGTGAAAAGAGAAAAAAATTTCAAGGTAAGGAAATGATGCCGTAGAATGAAAGTATTACTTTTGGGCTAGATCACGGAGGTTTTCAGCTGCATGCTCGAAGAAGACTGGTAGCTAGCCAAGGGGTTGCATGTTCTCTTCAGAACATTCTCAAAGTTTCCAAACAGCCAAACGAAATCCCAGCTATGTTTTAGAAAACAATAGCTTGATACATTTTATTATTTATAAAAGAAAGCTCATTTTATTATTTGAAAGTACAGCCCATTACTTTTTACCTCAGTGCTTTTGATGTCTTTTTGAAATTATTGATCTAAAAGACGGTTTTCTTCGTGGAGCAACAATGTGTATAGCTTTTCTCCATCCCTTTTGTAGATTTTTTTTCCTTTAAGAAATGGTTGTTATCATATACTTAATGTTTGTGTCCTCCCTACCCCCCAGGGTATGTTAAAATCCTATCCCCCCCCCCCAACATGGTGATGTGAAAGGTGGGTATCTGGTAGGGAATAATTCACATAGGCTGGGGAGGAGGCAACTTCGGAATGGGACTAGTGACCTATGAAGGCCACTCCAGGGAGCTTTTGTGCTTTTTTCCCCACACACAGAGATATGAAAAGGTGTTTGTAGTCCAAAGAGAGTCCTCATCAGAGCTCCACCATGCTGGCACCCTGGGCTCAGATGTTCAGTGTCCAGAACATTGAGAAATCAAATCCCTTTGGTCATAAGGCTATGACATCAACTAAATAGCAATAGACACAGCAGTAATAGTAGTAGACACAGTAAACACTATGCCACAAGAAAGAGAGAATTTATATCATGAAAACAAATGGGCATTATGTTACTGTGACAGGGTCAGAGTGACAGAAAGACTGTAGGAAGATTTGGAATGTCTTACCCATTAGAGATTTGACTCCCTAAGAAAAAAATTTCAGTTATTAGGGTCAGCTTCTCGGAGCTCATCTGGCAGCTGCCCAGAGAACAGAAATCATGGCATTTGGAGCATCTCTGGTTTAAAGGAGGACATACAATGGACACTTGGGATGAACCTCACCAGGCTGTGAGAGTCTGTAGGCTGTCCTTGGGCCTCCTCTGATCTTCACTAATCCCTGTAGGGGTCCCCCAGACATGCTCTGCACATGACACTCTGTCGTGGAGTGAGACTGAAACCAGGGAGGAAAAGGACACATCTTGTTTTTCTGCTTACAGAACCCAACCCTTTGGTCTTCAAAGGTCTTAGCCTGGTGGAGCTGTAGGCTGTTGTTTTTCATTTATTCCCCCAAAAGAATGTGGAGGGGGGGCTAGTACAAATACCCCCTACTTCAGCATTGTTTAATTTTTAAAAATTTAATAAAAACATCTCCTCGCAGATGGTTGGAACAATTATACTCTTCACAAAAGCTTTTGCAGATGACACCCGAAGTTAAGAAAATAATCCTCTCAATTAGTGTGTGGCCAGTGCACCTGTGGGCTGGAGTCATCCCAGGAAACAGATCAGCTAGCAGCGAGGAGAACAATCGGGGATTCATTTACTGGGCCTTTTTCTACCGCCACATCCACACAGATGTTAATCTGAAGGGTCACGTGCTGAAAGGGCTGCCTGCTGATAATCCCAGGAGCACAAGGCACAGGAGTTGAGACCAAAGACACCGATCAACTTCTAACTTTCTGCCCTCACCATTATCTCTCCTGGTTCCTGCGACCACTTTGCTTCTTCTTCTTTTTTTTTTTTTCTTTTTCACCGAAGGCCACAGCCACAGGGAAGCTATTGCTGTACAGACTGCATACTGTAAGAAAGCAAGTTCTGGGAAGCGCAGTGTATGAGGATTCCACTTGCTGCTGTGGTTTCAAGACTTCTAACAGTTCTCCCTCTCTCTGTTTTCCTTTTCTTTTTTTTCATAAACTTTTTCTTTTTCTAAAAAAAAAATTTGTTCTTTCTTAAACCCTGGTGTGCAGGTCATTGGTTCTTTTTATTTATCTATTTGTTAATTTGTTCTTTATGTTTTTCACATCATGCATCTCAAATCCACTCATCTCCCCGTCCCTGTGTATCAGCCCTCTGCCCTTGTAACCTCCCCCAACCAAAAAATAAAATAAAATAAAATTTAAGGGAAAAGAAAAGGAAGAGCGAGAGAGAAAGGGGGGGTGGGTCTTGTCACGGAAGCCATAGTATGACATTGTGAATCACGCAGTACACTTTTCAGTCCATATATCTTTACTTGCACATGCTCATTGCAAAGAGCCATTGGTCTGGTATGAGGCCTACGGTTTCTGCTATACCATTGATGCTGGCTCCTCACTGGGATTTTTCTTGATTGTCCTGTTGTTTCCCTATAGCATGGAAATCCTGCAACATCGGATCTGTAAGACCTGCCTCTTCATGTGTTCCAGTAGATCATAGATGTTGAGGTGAGCCAGTTCATAGCCCTGGTTCTGAGCCTGGATAGTTATAGGGTCAGCCAGACAGCAGGTCTCTCCTATCTTCACCACCATTGTGAGCTTTCCAGTGTTGCCCTGGCAAGTTCACTCTGTACTGCAAGGAGCAAGGTGCAATACCAGTTCTACTTTCAGGCCTTCGGGGTCGACCCACCCATACTTGCACCACCACAGCCAACTCTACCATGTTGCCCAGGCAAGGTGCAGGGCCTGCTCTCCCGAGTGTACAGCTGGTGAGGAACAGGGACAGCTCTCCTGCTCTCATGAGCTCAGGGCCAGTTCTCCCAATGGCCTCAGGTGATGAGGGTCAGAAGGCATCTCTCCTTTGCCCACACCACTGTAGTAGGGAGACCACTTGTTTGTTTCCTGGCCACCAGGCAGCTCAGACCTGAAATAATCACACAGAAACTATATTATTTAAATCACTGCTTGGCCATTTACTTAAGCATTTTGTTAGCTAGCTCTTACATCTAGAATTAACCCATCTCCATTATTTTATACTTTACCATATGGCTTGTGGCCTACCAGCAAGGTTTCAGCATGTCTGTCTCTGGCAGTGGCTCCATGGCTTCTCCCCTGACTCTGCCTTCTTCCTCCCAGCATTCAGTTTAGCTTTCCCTGCCTAGCTAAGTTCTGCCTTGCTATAAGTCCAAAGCAGTTTCTTTATTAACCAGTGGTATTCACAGCATACAGAGGGTAATTCCTCGTCACACCACTATATGACAGATGAGGGGCAGGACCAGATCTCCCATGTTCAGATTCTCTGGGCTGGGTCAACTGTACCTCTGCCAATAGGGTCAGCTCCACTGTGCTGCCCAGGAGAGGTATAGGACCTGCTTTCCCAAGTGCTAAAGCTGGTGACAAGGTTCAGCTCTCCTGTTTTCATGACCTCAGGGACAGCTCTCCCACCTGTCACAGGTGGCCAGGGTTAGCAGGGGAGGGGGCAGACAACCTCTTACACAATGAGTTATCACCACCCTGAGAATTCATTCTTCACAAACACTTAATGATTCTTTGTGTCCATAGTGCTTGGTATTAGGCTGCCTACATAAACAACCTTCTGACTTGAAAGTTGCTGTCTTTTTGCTGTGACCAGTGTTTTTCTCTTATAACCCGAAGTGGAAGTGGTACTGGATGGCTTCCAAGGCTGCGTTGAGGGAAGCCTGAAGAAGAAAGAGTATATATACTGGATGAACTCTCTTGCAGCCCAGTTGCTAAACTTTAAGAAGTTCAAGTCGTTTGGCTTTGTGTAAGAGTCCTGGTTAATATCTCTAGCCAAGCAGACTATTTTAGACATTCAGCCCAGACACTAATCCTGAGACGAAGATGTGTTCAGATACAACTAGCCCCAGGTATTCAAGACACCTAACACTGCCTTATCAACCAAGGTTACAGACCCCTCAGAATAGGCTCAGTGATGCTCTGCCCTGTCCATCTTCCCAGCCTACTAAAATCCCTGCCTATGATGTTTGGTGACAGCTTTATACCACTGTTTGGAGTGTTTCATTATTCAGAAATAGAAAAGAAGTCTGAGATGATTCCTCTACATGCACAAGGAAATGTGAGCTGTTTCTTGGCTATGTAAATCTAGATTTGGAGACCTCAGTACTTAGCAACACACATACATGTTTACAGTCAAGCCAAGAGGAAAGAGTAGAGGAAATTTGTATAATAAGTGTAGAAATCTTGCATCCCAGACACCGAGGGACATTCCCTTGGTTCAGCATTATGCTGATACGTTTCTAACAACATATCAGTAGTATTATATATGATCACATTAGTTTCATTAAAAAGAGCAGAGATAACTGCATAAAGTTTCCATTTCACCATCTTCCAACCTCAGCTCACCTTCTGAATCTTTGTAAAGGACGACCTTTTCAGGTTGATTCCCTTTAGTGATTTGTGAATGACTCAGGGTAAGACTTATGCATAATCAATGTGTTTTCCACCACACTTTTGTTTGCATTCGGTTGAAGTGTTAAAGGACTAACAAACTTGGAGGGGGCAAAGGTTTATTTGACTTTTACTTCCAGGTAGCAGTGCATTAATGTGAGCAGTCGGGACAGGGATTCAGACCTGAATCCTAGAGGCAGAGAGCACAGAGGCATTCTGCTTACTGGCTTGCTTCTCTTGCTGGTTCAGCAAGCTTTCTTACATAATAACCCTGGAGCACTTGCCTACAGAAGGCACTGCTCACAGAGAAATGAGACCGCCTACATCAATCAGTGATTCAGGCCAATCTGATGGAGGGAATTCCCCCATTGAAACTCTTTCAGATAACTCTAGGCCGTGTCAAGTTGACAACTGACAGTAACTAGGAGATCCCCCCATACTCACAATAAAAAAATTAAGATTTTTACTAAAGAATGTCCTTGAAGGGTGAAAACTAATAGTTTACTTAGCTCAACCATGGACTAAGATAGGTACCACATGGAAAGCCTTGCTACTGTGTCTTCCTAAGGCAAGTACTAGCTGATGGCTTGGGTTATGGCCCTAAATACCTGTGTTTTTTTTTTCATGGAACATTATTTTTTTTACCCAAAATAATGAGTGGCATATACTCTTATTTATATTTGTATTATGTATGCATTTTTTGAAAATAAATTAAATGAAACAGTCACATGAAGGTGACCTACTGAATTGTGTCTGTTTCTGCTTTCATATTCAACTTTTGGAAATTTCAGATTTAGATAACTTGCAATACTTAAAAACTTTAAGGGGATGGAGAGAAAATGAAAAGGCCTTTTTTGATGAGATTGGGATTTGCTTTTGGCTGTAAAATGAAATATTTCAACATTTGGAAGATCTATATACTTCATTTTCCTTTTGACCAATGAGTGAAGCTATGAAATAATGCCTGGGTAATATATCTACTCAATAGATTTTAAAATCACAGAATCATTTTATTTACTTGGCTTCATATTTCCTATTGTAACTCAAAAATTTTCAACTACCTCGTCGTGTTTTAATGCAGTACCAACAGGAATGTTCACAATTCCTGCCCCCCCATATTAAACAGCCTCTGCTCTTTCTAGCTCTATTTGTTTGAGTTTGATTTTTTTGAAAAGGATTTATTTACTTATTTATTATGTATACAATGTTCTGCCTGCGTATGTGTCTGCAGGCCAGAAGAGGACACTAGATCTCATAACAGATGGTTGTGAGCCACCATTGGTTGCTGGGAATTAAACTCAGGACCTCTGGAAGAGCAGCTACTGCTCTTAACCTCTGAGCCATCTCTCCAGCCCCTGAGATTGATTTTTTATATGTTTCAATCAAATGATCAACCAATCAATAAAAGGTCAAATGTAGAAACAAACATAGAAGCCCAGATTTTTTTTTTCATTAGGGTCAGTATAAAAGAAAGTTATAAAAGTACAAACACTTGGGACACTCCTTAAGTAATAGTTAAAAGGTTTTTTTAATTAAAATATTTTTTAATTTAAACAATGTTTATTTTAACAAAATAATTTTAATTGTTTTCTTATTTTAAATTTTATTATATATTTTTAAAACTGCAAATAAAAAATGACATATCCAAATTAACCAGACCCCAAAAATGTCCTGAGGCAGAATGTCGAAGAACCCTTAAGAGTTACAGCAAGTAAGACTCAGGAGGCTTATGCTTTATTTGATTCTCAAGAATGTTAAGAGTTAGAACACTCACTAGATCAGGGTGAGAGTTGTTAGGACATCAAAATATGTCCATAATGTTTGTGATTTGAAATCTCTCATAGCAACGTCCATCCCTCCCAGAATGTATGTTAAAGCCCAGGAGATGTCATCAGGAATAGTGACAACAGAAAAGCACAATTTCTGTCTCACTTTGGCTTTTCTGCCATCTTATTTATGACTCAAAGAAATGTACTGAACAAAAGTTAAGTAACCTTTTAGACAAAAGGCCCAACCTTTCTGGCTTTTAGGAATCTGAAATTGGCTGAAGAACGGCTCATCTTTTCCTGCTTGTCACAGTCAGGAGCTCAGAACAGTGCCCCACCAATGGAGTTGGAGGGCTAATTATGTCCCTAGGCCTCCTCTTTCCTCAACCCTAGCTCCATCTTTCTCAGCTCAGAGGCTTCATCTCCTGACTAAACTATTGCCCTCCACATCCTTGACAGCACATCTATAGCTATCGGATCAACTTCATATTTGGGGGATCTCTCTCCCAGTTTCTACTTTATTCATGTCTTCCCCAACTGCTGGTAAATTTCACTTAATATTACTTTATTTTAACATTATGTTTGGAGCACTAAATAATGTTACTGGCTGTGTAAATCCTTCATTTTAATCAAATGAAAATTGTGAAGATTTGGAACAAATCTATGCCTTAAAGATGTGGTATATTTCTGGACTTTGTGACACTACTGTGCTGCTTTTTAAGTCCCTCCCATACCAGCTCACCTGTCCTCCAAGAATGAAACCCTCATAGGTGATGATGCTCCTCAGTAGGAAACTCCTTTCTGAAATCTTTGGAATAGCCAGGGATAGAAATCTCCTCTGACTGTGATTACAACTCACAGATTTTGGCTGGGTAGGGCAAGGTATGTTTTTCCCTTTGGAGGATTATGTTCTACAGGTAGACTCCTGCCTTAGTTAGGGTTTCTATTGCTGTGAAAAGACACTATGACAATGGCAACTGTTATAAATGAAAACATTTAATTGGAGTGGGGCTGGTTTAAAGTCTCAGAGGTTCAGTCCATTATCATCATGGCATGGAGCATGGTTATATGAAGGCAGTGTGCAGGCTACATCTTGATCAGAAGGCAACAGGAAGTTGACTGAGACACTGGGTGGCATCCTGAGCATAGGAAACCTCAAAGCCTGCACCCACAGTGACATACTTCCTTCAACAAGGTCATACCCATTCCAACAAAGCCACACCTCCTAATAGTGCCTATGAGATTATGGGGTTCAAACTATCACAGCTACCCATGATAGAAGACCAGAGACCTGCTGTGGGTATGCTTAGCTGCCTGACACAATTCTTAGTGGAAGCTCTTTCACATGTCTGTCTTCATTTTCCTAAGGGTCAGAGCTGGGCCTTCACTAAAGAACCTGGCCAACCCTAAGACATAAGATCAGCATGACAAAATCACTTGGTATGGTTCCATGTTTATATGTATTGACATGTGTTTCTGTGTGTTAACTATGAGTGCTCAGCATCACTGCCAGAGCATCAGGCAAAACACAAACAAAATTATCTCATCTTTGAAGTTTTCTCCATTATTCACAAACTTATGTGCATATCCACTAATTCTTCACATCTGAAATCTGGGCAATGGTCCTAGGGTCTTCCACAGTGGAAATACAATTATTAACTCAAGACAGATTATGCATCCAAAACACCATCATTTGTCTCTCATTTAGCCTCTTCTCATAGCGTTATGATTAGAATAGATAACCTGTCCTGGGAGCTGCTACAGAGCACCACGCTTCGCTCCATCCATTCAGAGGGGATTGTGTGCGCCTTCAGAGCAAAGTCTGAAATGAATGACAGACAGTTTTCAACAGGAGTAAAAATCACCAGCTAAATCACAAAGCTCCACCTAAGGACCTTGATGACAAGTGAACTTAAATAAAACACGAGCAGTGTGTGACACTATAATATGTTTACAATGAGCTAGCCCAGACAGCTGACAATTAGCTGATTTTCAAACAGCAGCTTGGCAGTAGACAGCTATAACCAAGAGAAAACAGTCCAAGTTTAAAGTACTAGTCCGCCCTTTGGATCTTTTGGAGAAGCTTTCCTGATGAGAGGGAAAGATAAAGGAAGACCCTGGGCCTTGGTGTCTTCGGGCTGCCTGTAGGTCTGGATTTTGACCCCTTGTTGATTTTTGCTTTCACATTCTTCCTTGCAGTGGTAATCTTGTTTACACTGTATAGTCCCAAAACAAATGTCTGTGTGCTTCTTCCTGGCCTACCACCCACGGAATCTACAAAAGCTGAAAACAAATAAATGCAGATGCGCACTACTCGAGTAAGTTAAAAAATATGTTTTTGTTATCTGCCTAGATTCTTACACTTAAAATAGCTTTGGTTTGAGTCCTCATCAGCCTCTGCTTTTCCCTGAACTGGAAAGCAATCTTGCAGAGAAGAAAGACATGAATTATATGAGAAAACAAATTCTTCAAATGAACTTAAATAAAATTCCCAGATAAAAAGAAACCAAGAAACTGAAAAGAGAGAGCTTGAAGATGCCTTGACTTTTTGGTGTCTGTTTCTTTACCTGGTAAATAAGATTGAACCAGATACTGTAAAGATAGCAAATATAGTTAAATTGCTTCTGGCCTCTATCTATAAAATAGTTGCGTGTGCATGTGTGTGTGTGTGTGCATGCACATGTGTGCATGCATGCATGTCTGTGCCTGAGTTTTTGATGGGTTCTTATCACTGCAGAGTATTATTTCTAATTTATTTTTATTTTTATTAATTCTTCTCTCATACAATACATCCTGACTTGCAGCCCTCTTCTCTCCCCTCCTCCCAGCTCCCTCTCATCTCCCCTCTTCCCCAGATCCACTTCTATTACATTTCTCTTGAGAAAAGAGGAGGCCTCCCAGTGATACCAACTGAACATGGCATAAAAAATGCGATAAAATTAGGGAGAAACCCTCATATCAAGGCTGGACAAGGCAATACAATATGAAGAAAAAGGTCACACAAACAAGCAAAAAGAGTCTGAGACATCCCCACTCCCATTATTAGGAGTCTAACAAGACCTCCAAGCTAAAGAATCAAAGCACATATGCAGAAGGCCTGTTACAGACTCATGCAGGCGATGAGGCTGCCCTCTAGTCTCTGTGATCCCCTGTGATTCCTGCTCAGTTGATTCTGTGGACCATGTTCCCCTGGTGTCCTCGATCCCTCTGGTTCCTGCAATCCTTCCTTCCTCTCTTCTGCAGCACCCCCTACCCCCAAGCTCCACCTAATGTTTGTCTGTGAATCTCTGTATCTGCCCCTATCAACTGCAGGAGGAAGCCTCTCTAGTGATTAATGGGCTAGGCTTTGATCTATGAGTATAGCAGAATATCATTACAAATCATTTCATTGACTTTTCTTTTTCTTGGTTAATTTTAGTTCTCTGAGCCATCCAGCTTCCGGATCCTGGCCATCCAGGCACTGTCAGGCAAGGACTTCCTCTTGAGATGTGGGTCTCAGGTTAGACCAGTCATTGATTGACTGTTCCTACAAGCTCTGAGCCACCATTGCCCCAGCACATCTTGGAGGCAAGACAGGTTGGGGTTGTAGCTGGGTGGGTGTTCCAGTCTCATCTACCCTGGTTACAGAGAATGACTGGTTCAGTCTCCATATCTTCCATTATTAGGAGTGCTCACTAGGGTCACCCTCATGGTTTCCAGGAAGTATCCACTACACTAGGTTTCTATATCACCCCTTAAATGCCCACCTATTTCAGTCATCGCTCCCCAAACTCCATCTGTGCCTCTCTCCCTCACCTGATCCTCCCATTCCCAACCTCATCCACCCTAGTCCACCCACAGAATCTCTTCTATTTCCCCTTCCCCTATCCTCTTTATCTCACTTCTTTGGGTCTACAGATTGTAGTGTGATTATCCTTTACTTAGCAGCTAATATCTGCTTATACGTGATATGTATCATGTTTGCCTCTCTGGGTCTGGGTTACCTCTCTCAGAACGAATTTTTTCTGTTTCCATCCATTTGCCTGCAAATTTCCTGATGTCTTTTTTTTTCCCCTAACAGCTAAGTAATACTCTATTGTGCAAATAAAACACATTTTCTTTATCTATTCTTTGGTTGAGGAACATTTAAGTTGCTTTCAGTTTCTGACTAGTATGAATGAAGCCACAACAATCATAGTTGAGCATGTGTTCTTGTTTATAAGATGGAGCATTCTTTGGGTATGTGCCCAAGAGTGGTATAGATGGATCTTGAGGTAGATTGATTCACAATATTCTGACAAACTACCGTATTGATTTCCATAGTGTCTGTACAAGTTTGCACTCCCACTAGCATTGGAGGAGTGTTTCATTTGCTCCACATCCTTGCTAGTATGAACTGTCATTTGTGTTGCTGATCTAAGCCATTCTGACAGCTGTAAGATGGAATCTCAAAGTAATTTTAATTTACTAAGAATTTTGAAAATTTTATAACTGTTCTCAGCCATTTGAGATTCCTCTAATGAGAATTCTCTGTTTAGGTCTCTGTTTAGGTTTTTAAATTGGATTATTTGGTTTGTTGATGTCTAGTTTCTTGAGTTCTTTGTATATTTTGAATATTAGCCCCCTACCAGATGTGGAGTTGATGAAAATCTTTTCCCATTCTGTCAGCTGCTGTTTTGTAATATTAACAGTGTCCTTTGCCTTATAAAAGCTTTCCAGTTTCATAAGGTCTCATTTATTAATTGTTGATCTTATTGTCTATGCTGTTAGTGTTCCATTCAGGAAATTGTCTTCTGTGCCAATGCATTTGAGACCATTTTCCACTTTCTATTCTGTCAGGTTCAGCGTGTCTGGTTTACATTGAGGACACTGTAAACATTCAAACAGTTAAAGGGAGATAATAAAAGTGTTCAAGACTTTCAAGTGTTCAAGTATTTCAAATGGGAATAGAAGCAATAAAGAAAATGCAGAGTATTCTTTTGGTTGCACATGAGATTCATTTTTGCTTATTCATATTCTTAGTAATTGACAACTTGGTTTTCTTTCATTAATCTAGAAAACATCCTCAGAAATGTCTCCTTGGATGGCTTCATGAGAGTTACCATAGAGCATGAGTTCAGGAGCAGAATTAATGAATCTTTTGAGGGCATGAGTGTTCACATGCACCCCCTGCTATGTGATTGCTCACCAACATGTGTTCAGACATCCACTCTTAACCTGTGATGGTTCCTATTTCTATGCACATTGATATTATTTGTTTTCCTCTTTCTTGACATTTTGATGGCAAAATAGTATTTACTGCTTTAATTCGCACTGTTCTGACCACCCTCTGGGCTGATTATCTTGTGTATAGTTCACAGAGACTATACACACGGGAAGACTGTAGACTTCACCCCATGTCTTGCAGTTTGGATGAAGTCATGCAAGTGAATGGAATGAGTGTGGGAGTACGATCCCATGGGAACATTTGTAATATCTAGGAAATCTTGAAACTGATTGTTGTAGTTATTTTCATTTCCTCACTTCCCTTTGACTCCTACACAGTGAGGTGAGCTACGCTTTGGGGCAGCAGAAATTTATTTTTTTATCCTGACTTAAGTGTGTTATTAGCAAACATCACCCTCACTGACGCTGAAGGACCCTTGTGTTCTTTGTTAGGGCTTTTATTGCTGTGAGAAACACCAGGACCATAAGCAACTTGGGGAGGAGAAAGTTTATTTCATCTTACAGTTTATAATCCATCACCCAAGGAAGTCAGGACAGGAACCTGGAAGCAGGAACTGATACAGAGGCTGTGGAGGAGTGCTGCTTGCTTACTGTCTTGTTCCATCATGGCTTCGTTATCTCATTTTCTCAAACTATCCAGTACCGGGATCCCACCTAGAGGGATCTGGATCCTTTCACATAGGCCACCAATCAAGAAAATGCCCCCAAAGATTTGTGTGCTGGTAAATCTGGTGGGAGCATTTTTCTCAAATGAGGTTACTTCTGTCTTTTCAAATGTCTCTAACTTGTGTCAAGTTGACACAAAACGAGCCAGCACAATAGCAAACTATAACAACATGCTATTATTGTCTTATGAAACCTTAGTAAAAAAGTTGACCTTTTAAGTTTATGTGAAAATGCCTTTCTTGTGAAAATGTTTTACAGCACTGGGGGTCTTATCAAACTGTTTCTAGATTCAGAAAGGAACAGAAGTGAACTGCTCTCAGGGCAGATTTTCTGAAATTGTCATTGTTGTGTAAACAGACCTATGGTTTTCAGACTTAGGTAGAAGTTGGCAAACAGAATCTCTTGACCCTAACACAAATATTCTATTTCTAGTAACCATACACAGCTATGAACTGTTTCGAGAAGGTGTCTTTATTCTGCCAATCACCAAAATATTAGTGTATTTGATACTGTGCAAGCAATTGTTCCACTTACTATGATGTTGGTTATATAACCTGAAAAAATGTCTAAATAGAATTAGCTACATTATAAAATATATTATATCTGCATATATTCTGCAAGGAGGTTATAACAGTCATTCCCATAACCACGATCCAACATCAGGCACCGGCCCTTGTTCTCCTGGTTCATGCCGCAGCACACAGCCTTCAACTGCCGAGTTTGCGTAGCTGTCAGCTGTTGTTCTGTAGTCTTCAGTCTAAAGCTAGGTATGTAAAATATTAGTGGAATGAATATGGTATTTATAAGAGATTTAAAAATAAAATGATGGCACAATTTTAGTGCTTTACAAAAGGTCTTACTTACTCCACCTTGCTTTGTCCCCATTTTACATGGAAAACAAAAAAAGTCATTTGTATTCTTGAAGCTGAGTTTTTGTCAATTCCTAAAATGGTCACACTGTTAGATTAATTTTGTCTCAGATGGAATTTCCACAACCGAATGTAATTTGCTAGCAGGTTTTTAAAACATTCAATGGGGAGTAGAAAATGTTAGAGTTCCTAGTCATCTGTCTTTAATATTTTGCATTTCCATTTTAAATTATGTCTATATATGTCTGTAAGAGTGTGAGTTTGTCCACAGAGGCCACACGAGGTCTTCGGATCTCCATGAAACTGGATTTACCTGGCATGGTGGGTATGAGTTATTGAACCTGGATCCTCTTCAAAAGCAGTATGTACGCTTAACCATTTAATCATCGCTCCAGCCCCATATTTATCTATTCTTTTCACTTAAACATTTAGAAAGAAATTGAATATTTCCAGTATTGAATGTGTTCGTTGACCTTCTTCTTTGCTCACACTGCTGTGCTGTCATAAGAAGAATTAATGGTCTCATTTATTATAAAGTTTGAACCAAACCTTACCACTAAGTGAGCAAGATACCTTAAAACTTCTTCCAAAGTATTGATGAAGATAATATTAGTAACTCAAACAGATGCAGACTGCAGGAAAACAATGGGGTTGCCCATAAAAGCATGCCCAATGCCTGACACCCTTCACAAAGAGCTCTTAGTTAACCAAACATGAAAATGTTTATTAAAATCTAAAGTTAATAAAAAATCTATTTGCTATATGGGTTTTAAAAACATTTGAATTCTTGGTGATCCTTCCTATGACCAAATATTTTGCCCTGAGATATCAGCACAGGATGGCACAAAGCCATAATTCGAAAGGTATGTTGACTGATTATGGCTTTTCACAGTATATAAAACCTTATATACTTTGTTGAGGGCTACCTAAGACCCTGATGCATGAAGAAGGAAGTGATGTCTCTAAATCAGGAACATGCATGGCAAGGCTAGTAATAGCTAGGGCTGAGTCTTGGTAGCTTTTCTCCAGGAGTGTGCTTGGCAAGCCCAAGAATGGCCTCAGGTTAGGGCCTTGGGGAGCTGTGGCTTTCTGTGAACCTAATTCTTACCACCTTAAGGAGCTATGGTCATCAGTCCCAAGGACACTGTGTGATTGTCGAGATACCCTGTGTGCCCTTTATGCCACGTTGCTTGATTAGCTTCTTACTGACTTTGTCCCTTTCTATGATGATGGCTTTCTGCAGACTCTGTTCTATTTTCCCAATCAAAATGTATATAGGATGCTCTATTTCTTAATAAGCTTGCTTGTATGATCCTTCAGCTTGTATAAGACCTCCTGATCTCAAATTTTCCATCTATTTCTTTATCTTCTCATCTCTTGGTCATCATTCCCCTTAGGACCCTGCTGTGAAAGAATAAGCTGCTAGTTCAGGCCAAACCTTATCATCTATGCATGTGATAAACACACATGTTTATAATATATAGTGTAAATAAAAAAATCCAGTATTTATGTGGAATACTACTCAAATTTTATCTTAAAATGCTTGAGCTCAAATGTTAATAAATAACCTGGGGCCTAGAAAGGTAGCTCAGTAGGCAAATACTTGTGGAGTGTCTGTGAAGGCCTACAGCCATTCCCATGATGAGGGCATGATGGCCCAAGCTTGTAATCCCTGCACTCAAATGGTGGAGTAGGGAGATCAGAAGGTCAAAGTCATCTTTGGCTACATAGTAATTTCCAGGTCAGCCTTCGTTACACAAGACCATGTCTCAAAGCAAAAGCCACTCACTCGGCTGGAGGAGATGGAAAGAGCCCGTATTCCACAGGCTGATTTTCTGCCCAGGATATTTTAGATCCAGTATCAACTTAGAGCTCTTCAAAGGTGCATCGGGGAGGTGATGGAGAACTAAGGGCGGAGTTCTGCCCTGTGACAAGAGTGTTAAATCTGTTGACTGTGAAGTTGGAAGACTATAGATTGATGAGCAGGAACAAGAACTGTGGCCTAGTGAAAATAAGAGGGATCCTTCCTAAAAGTAGAGAATGAGGCAGACATGTGGAGAAGGCCAAGTGTTCAATAAGGCATTAACTCTATCACCCCAGAGACTGGTGCCCACAGGGTTATTATGGCAGGCTGAATACAACTGAAGAAAGGTGTGCCAAGCAAGTGAGAGCCAGGGGCTAAGTCGCTGGAGTCTAATAACAGAATTTAAGGAAGAGTGTCAGTATTCAAGGTCATGCTGTTTATTAACTTTTTTTTAACAGTGTAGATTCCTATTCTAGTTTCAACTAAATAATATGTGTCCTTGTTCCTAAAAAGGTGTCCTTGTTTGAAAGTCTTCTAAGCCATTTTAGCCCCCAAGAGGCTCCACTGGCTGTGTGGCCATAGAGAATACATCAGTCTTCCCTCTGGCTTCTCTCTGATTCCTCTTGTAAGAATTCAGATTTCTTCTGTCTTTAATTGTGATCAGTTTTGCTATCAAAATCCAAACCTAGCATTTAAAGTTACTTCCAAGTCTCATTTTAAATAATTAAACTTAGTAGGAGCTCCCCTCCCCCAAAATCACTTGCAAAGATTTGGCTAGAATCTTAAGGATTCCTTCACCTTCAGAGTGTCCATCATTTAAGTGTGTAGGTGGATGAAGATAACTCCAGTTTCTGGACTGCTGAAGTGGTCCAGTAGTTAGGAACACTCACACAACAGTAAAGACTAGAGTCTGAATAGCAGTGCCCACTTAATAACCCAAGCACCCTTAAGCCTCATGTGTATTGACCTCCTAGGAAGGTAAGATAGGAGGGACACTGGGCTACCTAGTTGGCTTCCTGACTAGCCAAGAAAATGTAAGCTCTAGGTTCAGGGAGGTCTCTTGCTTCAGATGAATAGATGGAGAATGATAGAAGACACCTAGTGCCCTCACAGGCTCACTCACCCCCATGGTGAGGGTACACACCTATACATTTACACACTCACACACACACACACAAACAGAGAGAGAGAGAGAGATACACACACAGACAAGCACACATAGACACACAAAATTATAAACCTTTAAACACACATGCATAATAATTTTCTCCCTTGGAGCCTCTCTTATTCCCAGGAGTTCTTTTCTCCTTTTTCCTTATTGAACTTATACTTGCTCTGCTCAAAATACAAAATAAAACAGTTTGCAGTCACCTTCAGGAGGAAGAAGTATAAACAAAAGCCTTAAAAGTTGCATCATTTTCCCGCAGATGTTTCCTTGAAGTCTCTTGGGAACTTCAGTGCCAAAGGCAGCCTTAGCACTCTGTTATTGCTTCTCAGATTGAAGCACTAGATTCTTTTTCTATTATATAGTAACATTCTCTTCATAGTTCTTTGACTCTCATTCTCTTCCCCAACACCCATCATGGCGGGTAAAACTGCACTGTGAATACCAGCACTATAATAAGAAAATTATGCATAACACTTGTCTCATTGAGAAATCAGAGTGGACAACTGACATACCACCCATGCCCCACTAAATAAGAGTGGCTGTTTGCCAAAGCCCTAGGGATGAAGTCCCTAGGGTAACCTTGTATATCAGCTTTTAATAAATATGGCATACAAATCAGAAACAGATATGTAACAAATTATCACAATTCTTTTAAGAGTTAACAAACGTTGTTGCCTCCAAAGTTCAAGGTCATCAAAAAAGGCAAGGCAAGGCTCAAAACAGCATGCCTTCCACTACACCAGTGCTTCTACTACCTGTCTTAACCTTCACTCTTCAGTGGGTGAGCATAAGTATGAACTCTGGGTTTTTTAGAATGATTACTGATGTAAAGCAAAGTTAGGTGTGAGTCAGGCAGAGGGGTTTCATTCCTGTGGCTGCCTTCACCATGCCCTGAGTAAGACCTTCCAGGTAGAAAGAAGCTGGGACTGTACAGCTTCATGGTTTTCATCTAGAAGTTCCCATCCTGACTATATACAACAAAGCAACATGGTGGACACACAGACTCACACATGACACACCACATTTCCGTTTCTCTCTGTTTAATATGATTTTATTTTCTATCAACAAGGGAAGAAGGACACCAATTTGGATACTACATGACTTTTCACACCATGTATTGCTACCGTCCTCTTCTTCCACAGTCTTTTAGGAAATGGCAGAGCACATTTATGTGCTTCGTTTGAACTTTCTTTTCCACACATTCTTATCTACTCCCCAAACTTCTGCCTCTCTCCATCCATTTCTTTCTTTTCCTGAATAGCTTTTGCCATAAACCTGTATTTCTTTTTAGCTATCTCTGGAAAGTTAAACACATGGGGCAAGACCTGTCCTCTGAATTTCTAAAGCTTTTGTTGTTACTCATGTGGTCAGGTCATGTGACAAACAGCCCTCCTCACCTTGGCTAAAACTGGGTACAAGCTGAAAACAATAACCCTGCCACATAATCTCTTAAATGGCTTCTCCTCTCTGTAGGTCATCCCTGTTTCTAGGAACCAGTTCATCTATTTCTTTTCTCAGGGGATGTTTTGACACTGAGAATAAACATGTT
This sequence comes from Bramus lutescens, assembly GCA_001685075.1. Taxonomy (NCBI): domain Eukaryota; kingdom Metazoa; phylum Chordata; class Mammalia; order Rodentia; family Cricetidae; genus Bramus; species Bramus lutescens. The sequence continues at coordinate 20,761 of LOEQ01003780.1, forward strand.
TATGGTTTGTGGCCATTTCCCTTTGGTGAACTAAGTTTAAAGAAAGCTTAAAGAAAGAACTAGGCTGAATGTTCCTAGAAGTGAAGAGAATGCCCCAGGCTAGGAAGAGAGGCAAGAGGAAGATTTCCCTTGCTTATGAAAGGTCTCAGGCACTCAGTTCCTTAGTTGGGAGTTCCATAGCTCCCTGGTGAACCAGAAGAACCTCAGAAAGTGTCTTATCTAGCATTCCTGTGCCCTCCGCATGGCTTGCCAGTAAATTAACCCTGAGATTTAGTCAGACTTGGATAGTGAGGATGTCCATGAAGGCCGCATTGGACTGTAGAAGGCATACCCTCCCCTACCTTTGAGTTTTTCTGAGGCCTCTGGATTCTCATGGGTCCACAAAGGAAGGAGAAAAAGAACCAACAATGACTGACACTCTAATCTCCATGTACTTGGCCAAATGGAGACTTTATATTGCTAGGCTAAAAGCAAAGAAACTCAACATTTCTTGGCACATTTTTGAATCAGGATAAAATACTACCTATTTTAAATATATTCTTGTAGTCTTATAAATTCTTAGTATGAGGCTTTGAACCACAGAAACTAAGATCTATGTAGTGTGCCTATTAAGAACATTATTTTTTCTATTTGGGATTAATTGTTGTAATCTACCCAACTCTCATGACCTGAATGACACACATCCCACAGCTAAAATGACAAATATTACTCAAGGAAAGACTTCTGTTGTTTACTTAGATAGTGAAATTGAGGCACATTGTTAAATTTGCAATGATGTAATTTTGGAAGGTAACATCTGCCAAAATATATAAATCCAAATTTTATTATCACTGTGATAAACTGGGGAAGGGTGCTAAATCTTTGAAAGCAACTTTATGTAGAAGCCAATATGCCTAGAAGAGAGGGGGAAAAGAGAGAGAGAAACAAATTGATTTTTGAAGAAAGCACAGACTTGTCAAAGAAAATGGGTGATTCATCCTGGTGTTCAAAGCAGTACGCCATAGCAAGTTCACCATGAAAATCTGCTGTTTAAAAAGTGGTTGTAATACATGTGTCTGAACATCTTTTGGTGGTGCCTTCGCAAATGTAGCCAGATACCCTATAGAGGGTAGCCAGAAGCTAAAGTAACCAGAGTCTTACCCACTGTCAGGTTTGGATTCTGTAGTTATATTATCTTTGGCTGGTTGCTTAACCTTTTTGTAACTTGATTTCCTCATTCATGAAATGAGCCTGAAAATGATACGTAGGCTACTAAAATGTTACAAGATTTAATGGGAGCTGATAGTGATGGAAGCACATTCACAGTCCCAGCTCCTCAGAAACCAAGGTGGGGAGAACTGCTTTAGCCTATGAGCTCAAGAGCAGCCTGGGTAGTATAGAGGGTCCCTAGACCAAAACAAATAAAGTTAATGTTTGTAAAACATACAGAATTATTTCCACTAGACTGCAATCTATGGAAGAACTTGTTAAATACATTTATTTAATATGACTTTGTTAATATAGAGTTCAAACAATTCCTAGGGTACATATAAAGATTTCAAAATGTATATGACATCGTCTTTGCCCTAAAAACGTTTGACTTTATAGAAGAAAACCTGAAATGTTTACACAAATATAGGATCATTTCTGATTTATATTATAATATTTTTGTTAGTTCTTTGAAATTTTCTTATATTGTATTTTTATCATATGAACCCCTACTTGACTGCAACCAAGCTGCTTACCATTTTAAAAGCTTTCTATGACAGAAAAGGATTACAGATATACAATTGGATATATTTAGACAAAAAGAACTCTAAATGAGTCACCATGTGTTTAAAAATATACATAGGCTTAAGAGAAAAAAGAGTAAAGCGACAATAAATGAAATATAAAGGAGTACAGATAGTCATAGATTAAAGGAGTAAACATAATAAAATAAATATTAAACTTCTAGAAAAAGTAAAAGAGTAAGAAAAATATTCCACATAAAGATGGAATATACATAGAGTCTGGATTATGTATACTATTGTGTTTTCTTTGAAATTTTTGACTGCAGAGAGACATTTGTTTCTGGGGACTGCTAAGCTAAACCAACATATCTGTTTTAAAGGTTTCTTGACTTCAAAATTTGAGTCTAAGGAAGAGAGGTTCTTCTTTTGTTTACACAAAGGATGAGAACCTGTGGAATCCTACCAGGGTAATGTGGTTTGATGGACCAAGAACCTCTGAAATGATCACCCCCTAAAATACCTCACCCAACAAAAAGCAGAAAGCAATTTGGAAAGAACTATGCCCAAGTTCCCAAATATTGTTTATAAATGCTTGTTTACATTTAAAGACAGATATGATATAGATATGAATACTTTGCATTGGTATGGACCTTGGTTTATTGATACAAATTTAAGGTCTATTTTGTTATATGTATATTTCTGCTCTTGATTAAGGTATTGTGTTTGTGCAGCTCATTTAAAAATGTAATGTATA